>VUQS01022700.1:0-15712 GCA_015108495.1 Heterochromis multidens | reverse complement strand
AAAAAAAAAAAAAGAAAGAAAAAAAAGCGCAGCCAGGAACGACCCTAGCTCTCCCGCTTTTAAAGCATTTAAACTTTAATCCCTTCAAAGAAGGGACCGGTCTCTTCCAGGCCACTAATCCGCCCTATAGTGCTCCAGCGCAGGGGGAGACCTCTGCTGCGAAGGCTTTAACTTTGGACTTTTACATTCATGGGGCGATTTTTAGGAAACAGTAACGGGGAGCTTTGGCATTCATGCCGTCTGAGTCAACAGAGGGGGGACACAATGGTCCCCTAGAGGCTCCTGAGAGCCCCTGAGAAAGGAACCCCGACTATAAGGATTATAGGCCCGTGAGTTATTAGGGAAAACCGTATGAAGGCACGTAGCGTGCTGTCCGTTTGTAATCAGAGTATGACTGAGTGACTCTTTTCAGGTTATTTTATAACATTATCTGATATTAAAACGTCAAATTACCGATGATAAAACCTTAAACGCAACTAACTGGACGATTAAGATATTTGACCGCAATTGAAACAATGACAGGAAGACAGCTCTACAAAATAAAATAAAATAAAATAAAATACAATCGCATTTCTACTGAGGCTGTTCTAGCATCATCCTGTCCTGTTTAATATGCTAACTATGAAGTCCATAATAATTTTAAAAAAATGTTATTAATAAATATATTTCTAGGTTTTATGGGAGAAGTTTTAAAGCCTAACCCAATGACTTCACTTTCTTCTGAGGGACTCGCTGAGGTCGCAAAATTATCCAGGGCGCATTTAACTGCATGGTTTGTTTTGCTTTGTTTTTTAATTCAGACACCATTAATTGTCCTGTCTGCCCGCTAAAGGGGCGTGATCTGTAGAGAAATTAAATTCTCAACGTTTCTTTCCTCTCTGCTCCCGTCTTTCCCGCTGCTCTAATTGCTTGTGATTGTCTTCCACTCCTAAAAACACCGACTGGAGATCTGCGGGACTGCATGCAGATTGGCCTTAACGATGAGGGCGGTCGGAAAAATCGTGTGTGCGCCTTGTTGGCGTTGATGGCGCAAGGATGGAAAGGCCGGCCTCGGTGATGGATGGCTGGATAGTCTTGAAGGAGAGATGGAGAGGTGTATGGATAGAGACGGGGGAGAATGGATGAGTGAAGGATGGGACAGCGGCGACACTGGCGTGATGAAAAGCCACGCGGGAGGGCCAGTCCGGTTTCTGTCTCTGTGACAGGCGGCGGTGGTTTGAAATCCAAGTGAGGCTGTCAGTCAGAGAGGGAGGCGGCCAGGTCCATCCATCCATCACGAAAGCTCAAAGAAGAACATGTCCCATGTGCTCAAAGCAGTTTTCTTGCTCCAGACTCAGGCAGATATTGATTCGCAGGTCTGGATATTAACCTCCTCTTTGTCGAGCTTTGAAAACGAGCATTAATGCCCAAATGAAAGCAGAGATTACACTATTTCATCGACTTAACTGAAGTCAGCGCCAAGGTCCAGTGTACAACAAATATTACACTACATGATGTGAGCATAGTTTCATGCAGCTGATGGCTGTACACCAAGAAAAATGCTTTTTTTTTTTTTTTTAGTCTTTTTTTTAGGCTCTTGTGTAGACAATATCCTCCATAGTAACCCTCCTTCACTGCCTGATTTAGGGTGACCAGATGTCCCTCTTGAAGTGGGACTGCACAGCGTTTTTTATTCCCTGTCCCTCTGTATCACATCTTGAGACAATTTCCCACTTTTTGACTGGCTCTGCAGGACATGCACTTTTCTAAAGTCTGGATTTTACCCAGTGGATTATTATAGTCAAATGAAGGCTGGCCTGTCTAATGCTATGCCCATCAGTGAAAGTTACAAGTTGCCAAAAATTCACAAGCTTTGCAGATTTTGGTGAATATGATGGAAACGACCACAAAGAAACTGAAGAGCCAGTATATACTGAGAATTAGAGTTTTTATTTATTTTTCAGTTTTGCGCAGGAGAAAATGTGGTGTTAAGTGACACAGTGTGCCTGTGTGTTATAATTGGCTAAAAATCGCTAAAATTGTCAGATATGAGAAAAAAGGTATGCCAATCCCTACTGAAACCCAAAAACTGATACCAGACAGAAGAACAGCTGAAATAAAAGTGAAATAACAGAGAATACAGCTTATAAAAACTATCATATGAGGCCATGAGTACAAACTTCAACTTCCTTTTATTGGAAAGGTTGCATTCAAATATAATATATTTGAATGCCTCCCGGCTTTGTTGATGCGTCCCACTTTGTCCCACACAAACACTGTGTTTGTCCCACATTTAGTTTATTGGGATCTGGTCACCCTAGTCTGATTTAATGTGAAATTACACATGGATTAATGTTCTCTTAGAAATGGTTAGAACAGCTGCAATAATTTTAACAAATATCCACATTTCTGCTTTTAAAAGAATGGGTTGCAGTAAATCTTTTTTTTTTTTTGTATCTTAGTTTTTATTATTGACAGTTATCTGTAAAATAAAAGTTAGTGTGATTTAAAATGCGCGTGGTTTCTCACTCTTTAATATTGCTTTTAAGTTTTTGAATATTTGTGCAGGTCTATCTGCACTGTATCACCAAGTGACTCCATATTTTTCTTGTGCGCAAAATACCCAGCTGCTAACTCTCTCTCTCCCTATAATTCTAAATGTCCCAACACTGATTTATATCACTGACAATCAATATTGTTTTGCCTTTCGTAAAGAGCCCGTACTTCTCATTTGCTCCATCCCAGTCCGTAACTCTGCTGACTGTATAGTTAAACCCATGAGGCCAGTGTGCGATCATAGACAGCCGAGCAGCTGGCCTGCTACCTGCAGTGTGACTAAAATGTGTCGTGTCATCGCCCCTCTTAAGATCCTCTTCCCTCTGAGGTCGATTTGATCGCGCATAAAATAAAATCAGAACTCGCGGATCCTGCCGTTAACATCGGCCTGCGCCTTCACGGCAGCAATCGAGGCTGGCGGTGTGCATTTGATTTGCAAGGTGATGGATGAGAGACGGAGCGGCAGGGGAGGGGGTTGGTGGGCCCGGGGGGTCCCGTCGGTGCAGCCTGTCCCCGCATATCAGTCCCCAATTACCGGAATATACCGTGACGCTCCGGCTAGAGACGATAGCGCGCATCTAACCGTGTTAGAGACGGCAGCAAGTTACATTTAACTCCTCACTCAGGCATGTTTGTGTGTGATCAGAATCAGTTTGGTCTGCAGTCTACTCTAGAGGAGAAAAATAAGATCTAATAAGAATGCAGGCAAATAGTTTTTAAATATTAAATCAAATTAATTTTCAATACACATAGTCCAATTTATGTGAGTAAGATGCAACCTGGGTTAGAGTGCATTACTCGAATAGTAAGTAAACAGGCTGATCAAAGAGAGGTAAAGAGATAGTTCCTAAATTACTGGAACACTGGTGAGAAAGATCTGTGCTTTGTGCGTTATAAAGACGTAAAATGGCGTCATAAAATCTTTATTTTTGTGCATAAAATGTGCGCACAAATGGAAAACCCGCTGTGTATTAGTAAATGTACGAAAAAGCAGCATATTTGCTTGAATACACGGTTGAATTTGGCGCAGCATAATCAGAAATCCATGTTCTTGTCAGATTATAGTAAGATTGGGACAGATTGAGATAAACCTTGACGAGGCTTGATGAGACAAAATGACTGTCCGGCACAAAGGCTCATCAGGATGAAGTTGCCAAAACTGGCTCGAAATATGGCCATTAATTTTAACCCATCACATTACACTCATCGTTATTTAAGTCCACTCTAACTTGAACTGAACGCGCATTCATCAGGGGGAATATGACGCAGAGCAGCTGCGGTTATTCACATGCTGCGTACACCTCTCCTGCAGCAGCAGACCTGTATTATCCTAATGGATAACGGCATGTTACTTAAAAAAGAAGCTTTTTAGGATAAAAACCAGGTCCCGGGAGACCGCAGTACACACACACACACAGAGAGACACAAGCACACCACAGCTGGAGCGGCGAGGGATGGCCGCGCGCAGGAGAGCTTCTCCAAACACGCTAATTAGATCTCGAGCTCTGGCCCCGCGCTCTGAAAGCAGCCCAGCGGCGGGGCGCGCGGAGCTGTGGAAAGTTAATTGAATTAAATTCCCTCTAAACTAATTAGGCTGCAATCTGCCACGCGAGCTGTCCCTGAGCAAGGTTCGAATTAGGCGGAATGGATTTGTTCCTTTTCTTTAAAAGAAAGGAGGACAGACTGGTGTGCGTGTGTGTGTGTGTGTGTTTTGGTGGGGTCCTTTATTTGTCTTTTATGCTAATTCTCCCAGGGGACTGTCACATGATTGCCTTGCGGTAACGGTACGGGCATCCGGTGCGGGCATCCCTTTCACCGGTCCATCCCCCCGAACCCTCCGCGGCGTCAGGGGTTAACAGGAAGGGGCCCGACAGTGTTATTTTAACAAACATGTGAAGCCAACATGAATGGTCAGTGCGCGCTGTGGTAACTGCGCTGCTTTGCATGAATGAGGAGCATCTTCAGACTAAGAGCTGAGTGGACTGAGGTAGGCTAATGGAGGTGAAATCGATCGCTTTCCTGGGGGAACACAATGAGAGAGGGAAGGGGAGGGAGAGATGAGAGGAGTGCAGAGGGACACGGATGAAAATCCCCCGTTAAGAGCAGGGACAGATATGATAATGGGAAAGCCGCTAGTAGTCGTTTATCATTCACCACCTCTACCTGGCTGCTGCACCTCTCTGAGCTGCTGCTGCTGCTGCTGGCTGAGCTGCTCACACTGAATTAGAAACAAACACACTGCAAAAGCTTTATCCGGGACAGCAACATGCAGCTCATGGTGATGCTTTAACTCCATCAGCTACCAGGGCATCCTGTGGAACCTGATGGAGCCCCTTTGTCTGCATGGTCAAATTATTGCAATCCACCTGCAGATCTGTGGCTGGTCACACCAGGAGTGCGTCCATAGGGAAACTTCATCTCTCATAAATCTCACACTAAGGCTACTGCTTTATTTCACCTCAAGTGTGTGTGTGTTTTGTTTCTGTCTTTCCCATGTAATGCGCCCTCATAGTTTGACCTTTTGCATCTCACCTACATCTTGGACTTTTGTCCATTTTTATGAGCAGCAGGAAGTGGGAGAGATGGACAGATGGGACAGCAAAGGAAGGGCTGAGAGAGAGAGAGAGAGAATGGTGGAGAAGCAGAAGGCAGAGGAAGGGGTGAGTGAGTGAAATGTAGAGAGATAGAGGGAGAGGGAGGTTAGGACGATGGAGGGCCAGGTTTCTGTTTCTCCATAATCTAATCAGAGAAATGGCAGCAGTCAGAAATAGCCTGACAGACAGACTAAGAGCGTCTTCTCTTTCTCCTCCTCTTCTTATTCTTGTCTTCCTCCTCAGGGAGGGTAAATGGATACACACACACACACCCATAGAACATTTTCCCTTCCTAAAACCATAAAGTGTAGATGTGTTTGAGGGTTATAAGAGCTGAGAAAAAGCCTTGAGGTATCACAGCAAAACCTGATCTACAGTCCAGATGCAGCCACTTTAAGAGTCTCACTTTTTAAAACATCTGCTGGCCTGTTGCTGCTTTGTCTGTGGGTGTCAACAGTTTAAACCCATCAGCTTCATGCAGATGACATTTCAGGCATTTGGCAGTTCATTTTTAGCACAACCCACAGTTTATACAGCCACAGAGTAATCTTAGCTTCATGAGTGGTATCCCCCCACCCCCTCGTACTTCACACTGATGAATGACTGGGAGTTGGGTGGTAAAGAAGGCAGAAAAGAGAGGAGAGAATATTGCCCTTATTTCAGCTCAGAGGCAGCACACACACAACCTTTTGGGGACTCAAAGGAACCAAATTGTGGCAACAAAATATTCAGCATTTTTCTGCTGAAATTTGCATCCCTTATTGATTTCCTCTATCCTAAAGTAGACAGGGAGGTAGCTCAGAAAGCTTCTAAAGGACTTTAAAGCCTTTAGACAGTGGAGATTTTTGTTTTAAAGATTTTGTTGTTTATAAATGTCCAAAACGAAGAAAATTCTTTGATTCATTTGTGCATTTTTTGCCATAAACCCAAAGAGACATCTTCACCTTTCCATCTTTGTGCACCAACAGCATGACAGACTACAAAAAGGGCTGTTTTTGTTCTTGAAAACTTGCTTAAATCGAGAAATCAGCCTGAATGAAAATGACTGCAGTACAGATGCAGCTAAAGGGGATTGATTTATGAACACCACAGGTACTTCCTCCTCACAAGACAGCTGTGACTCAGTGTGTAACTAAAAGTGTGTGTGTTGTTGGGGGGTCCAGGCGGAACACAGTAAGAGTGAATGTGTCTTTTCCCTGCATGCTAATTCCTCCCTATGGAGAAGACATTCCTGCAGGGTGTGTGGATGTGTGAGAGATTCTTTCTGCATTCCCTCCCGGCGTCCGACGCAGACCCCCACACAGAATCAGAATTCCAAGGAAATTCCTGTGTCATGTTGTTTTACATGGTGGATGAACGTTATTGTTGCAGAATTCCCACCCAGGCACCGGTCTCTCACACATCTATCCATCAGGAGTGTCAGTGCAACACAAGCGGAACAAAAAAAAAGAGGAATTCCCTTTTTGTTGTGATGACTTTATTTACACGGCGGAGGTTGGGACACAAGAATGACAAACGTCGCTCTATTACATTTGGCGCCTTGGCAGCGTGCTGTTCAAACATTTATGATGCAACACTTTGAATATTTTTTCTTTATGACTACATTTCTCTTAATGTCTCAGGGACACAAACTAAAGCACCAGAGCTCGCTCGCAGCTGTGCATTAGCATGCATCAACAGAAACTATTTACAAGGCAGTTATATCAACCATAATTCAAATGCACTTTCTCCACTAACACATTCTCTACTGAAAAGAACAGAATAAGCAGGTTGTGTTTAGATATTTGTCAGTGTGGGTCTCTCCACACTAAGTGAAATGTGCTACAACACATATGGTCAAAACCATCTTTTGTTATCCATTTTTCCTTCACAGCAAAAATAAGGAAGTGGCTGTTATTAATGCAGCTTCACAAGAAATGAAGTAAAAGTTTAAATACCAGTTTTCCACATACACAATTCTTCATTACTGCCCACTCTGCTGCAGCTTAATAGGCTCCAAAACTGCAGCTGATCCTCTTAAAGTCAGGAATTTAAAGCCACTTTTCTATTCGTAGTCATACAATATCTCTAGATATTTTAGCTTTTCAGTGTTCTACACTATGAAGTTATCAGTACAAAGCCCCTAATGTGATCAACAGTCTCACACAAACATAACGCAGATGAGCTTTTTCACAGTTAATATGATGGTCAGTGAAATGGTGTGTTTCATGGTCAGCAAACAGCAAACGGGACTGTCCACTACTCTGGATTTTAGATCGAGCTGCAGTTTAAATCTACTGCACCAACTCTGTTGGTCTAACAGCTTGATTTTATTGGCTGTTTACTGGCAAATATTATGTAAACGCTGGTGTGTAATTACTGCATGTGAGTGCTGAATCAGAGGCAGTGAAGTTGTGTTTATCAGAGGTACTTTTATTGGAATATCCATCAAGAACCACCCATCTTCCTGACAGTGGATAATGATGATGATGATGAGGCATGTGGAAATATGGGCATGTGTGTGCTTGCACTTATAATATTTTGTTGTTAGTGTTCAGGGCTGAGTGGTGGACGGATGTCCAGTGTTCTCGATGAGCTGTCCTCCCCTACCACCTCGAGGCGCAGGCTGGGTGTGCTGTGCTCTTTCTGGCCCTCTGATTGGACAGACAGACGCAGCGTGCAGCCTTTGGGCAGCAGCTCCTGCTCGTACGCTGCAGCTAATTGGTTGACCACTCTCCTCTCAACCTGACGGATCAGTGACAAAGTTAGAGGTCATGCAGAGATCAGGTTTATAAAGGTGGTATAAAGGAGGTGCAATCTAAAGCTTCTCCAGCAGCATACGACTGTGGTAAATATTTCACACAAACACCTGTGGTACATATACCCTATATATGAAAGTTTTTTCCCGGCCTAAAGGAATTTCTACCCCCCTTTTAAAATGTGTAATTGACCAATCAAGTTACTATGAAAGTGATGCAATTCAACTATCAAGCAGTTCCAAGTGCTAAATGAAGTAAAATGAAGGGTTGAAAGATTTCCATAACCTGTGGTAACTTTGTATAAATGTTTGAGAAAACTGTATTTAAGTGTAATGTTTAGTCAACTACAGTCTGATGTATCACTTGTTGAGCTAATGGGTTCAGGTTTTTTACATTTTGATTCATTCTCCAGTTAAGAAATGGTAGTTTTCTACTTAGAGGCTCTCCTCTGATCTAATACGTACCTAAAGAATGTTTGATAACTGATACATGAACATGAAAACTGGGATTTTTACTAACTCAGGATGGATGTTTACAGGGGTGATGATTAAACACAATCTCCATGTGCAGCAAAGGTAATGATTCAGTTTTACCTTATCTGATAGAAATAATAAAAATTGTTATTTTTCACCATTTGATAAACAACAAAAATGTCTTTTACTTGAGTAAGTTAAACTCCTGCTTTTAAAACTGGTTAACAACTAAACACTTAATGGGGGATCAGATTTTTCTTTAAGTTTGATTAGTACCATAAAAATTCCTCTAAGCAGGTAAAGAGCTGCCATTTACAATTAGGACTACAAATAACATTTTTTCCATCATTTTCTTCATCATTTGACATTTAATTAGTCTAGAAAATGTTTTGCTGGTTGGACATAAGCTACAGTTTACATATATTACTTGATATTATCTGTTTACTTAGGAAAAGTGGCGTAATCCCAGACATGTTACTGTGGAGGAATGCTTCTGTGGCCTGAAAACAGACCAAGCCTCCGTATTACTTGCTGAGAGTTCATCATTGCTGTTGATGTTTGAATCAAAACTGTTTGGTGGTGTCGCTATAGCTCACCTGCAGGGGCCTGGGGTCGAGTCCACCCCAGACCATTTCCAGCGTGTCACTCTCCCTCGCTCTCTCCCTACTCTCCACTGCTCTGTCAAATAAAACATGCTAAGAAATGCCCACATTGTTTGGATTTATCCATCAGCTGATGCAGAGGTCATCCAGATGTATGCGCCTTCTCTGTAGCTCTGCTGCCACAAGAACAGATACAAAAAATCTGTACCACCTCACACCACAATGCCTATAATCATTCTGGAGTTCATTTTTAGGAATCATATTTAGATTTGGATTTATTGACCTTCACCTATTTTGTTCTATAATATTGTTTTTCATTTCTTGAACCAAGTTGTTTTCCATGTTTTGGTTGCTGTAACAAAGTAATGTCCCAGCTTTTGGGATTTTACTATTTTATTTTATCCATCTTTTAGGTGAGTGGCTACCAGGCCAGATCCCTTTGAAGTAATGTAGTTAATTTTTATTTCAAGTTGCCTGTCCATAAATTTAAATAGTAAACTATTATAGTAAACTACTATAAATACCCAGATATCAGTAATGAAATTGGTGAGTAAAATGTTAATACACAGTTTAATTGATTTTAACTCTTTCCCCCATAAAAGACAACATCTGACGACCTACCCTGTATCCTTAATGACTAGTCCTGACACCTCAGTATATACATCAATAAAGATGTAGTTTGATGGCCATTAGAAAAGTTTCCGGGTTTTTCCGAGTGTAGCTGCATAGGCAGAGACCACCCTCACTAATTTCTGATGCACACCCAGTCTTTTGTTCTATAAGGAGGCCTGAAATATGACAGAAACCGCTCAGATCAGAAAGAGCTTCAACGGTTACTCCTAGCAGACTTTCAAGGGGTAAAGAGCTAAAGACCAGTGTGTATGTTACAGTGCCTGCACACCTCATGCTTGATGGAACGTGCTCCATAATGCATGTTATACCCGCCCGCTAACAGGTCCAGGACTGGGCGATCCCACTGAAGAGTGATATCATGCCGCTGCTTAGCCTGACGATAGAGAGAGAGAAATAAAGAGAGTTGAAGTAATGTTATAACAGGGCCGAGGGTGAGACCTGCAGAGTATCACAAAAACATAAATCTGTCAGAGAAGACGAAGAACAGAGTCAAAATGGGTGGAAAAAGAGAGAGAGAGAGAGAGAAGCAGCAGCAGCAGAGAGGAGATACTGTCAAGCAGCATGTCTGCCGACGCTAATCAACAGGC
The DNA here is from genome assembly GCA_015108495.1 of Heterochromis multidens. Lineage (NCBI taxonomy): Eukaryota > Metazoa > Chordata > Actinopteri > Cichliformes > Cichlidae > Heterochromis > Heterochromis multidens. Next base: position 5,550 of record VUQS01022700.1, on the reverse strand, counting down.
CCTTAATGCATTTTAATCAAATGCGGGTCAATAGTAGTGATCAGAGCAGCTCATTTAGCTGCAGATGTTAACACTTCATTCAATAAATAAGATGCCATGTTTTACTATCGATATGTAGTGAGGCAATAATAATAAAAGCTCTAAACATTTAATTCTTCTAATATAAATGAGTGACAAACAAAAGCCTTGTGGGATTATTCAGTAATAATGAGATTTCTGCTGTTTGCATCACTTCGAGATGCACACTGAGACAAGTCATTACAAGACATGCACACTTTAAAAAAAATGAAGACACAAATAGTAGACCCACAAGAGCAACAACACTACTCAAAACAGAGACAAACTGAAATGAGTCAGGTCCCTATCAGTCGCCCGCAGGGCCCATGTTTGCTGTCAGGACACCAGCTGTAATATTAATAATTAAATATTGATGAAGGCTCCACATGTTAAACACTGTAATCACATTACAGGGAGTAACAGTGACACACAATATTGATCTGTGTGTGTTTCTGTACAGCTCAGCAGCGGCCGGATGAAGTGGGTGAGGCCTTCCAGTCCCCACAGGAGGACACCCATGTTATAAATCTGGGGTGCTGTGAAGACGGGTGTCCAGAGGAGAATCCACCTCTGCTCCTCTCAGACACTCGCACAGCTGATCTGTCCATTTTCTGTGGGGTTAGCTATGATTTGTCTGCCTCTGCTGTTAAAGTGGGCATCCAAACAGTGATGTGGACGTCCTGTTTGGAGCAGCACATGAAGCAGAGACGGGGGCTTGTTTAATGATCAGAGGACATTCCCCTGGCGCACTTAAACAACCCATCACAACTGACAGTAAACACTGTTAATATCAGTCAAAATCCAAATCATAAAGGGACTCAGGAGGCAGGATTTTTAAAGCTGTGTAACATTTCCTGCATTAAGACCCAGCAGGACTTGACACTGCATAATTGATTTATAAACTCAGAACTGGAGAGACTAAAAATTCCTGTAAACATTGTGCTCGCATACCTTTTTGGCCCAGAAGTTGAGCTCTTTGCTGACCAGCTGTAGCAGCTCTGAGTGACAGAACGGCAGGAAATAGACAATTTCATTGATACGACCGAGAAACTCGTCCCTCCGGAAATGAGCCTATGGAGGAACAAAAGGACCATGAACTGCAGCCTCTCAGGCCAACCGTGTCTGCAAGCACACCAAACAAGCCGGGTTTTATGTGTTTATGTGTGTAATGTGTGTTACCTTCAGGATTGGTCGAATCATAGTTTCTTTAAACTGCCTGGAGATTTTAATGTCATCACTTTTCTGTACATCCTCTGGAGGAAAAGGAGAAGATGAGCATTACTTTCATTTCTCATTTTAATAATCTGAAAGCTGGTTATCACTTATCACTAAAATGTTCCTTTATTTTGCAAGACAGAAAATTCACTGCAACATGACAAAACATCATTTAATTTCTGTTTGTTTAACACACCATCAGATGGAAATGTGTTATCAAACTGTACAATGTCACCAGTGTGAAGACCAGAGCACATAAACTTGCACATCAGTGTGCTTGAATGTACATGTGTGGGTGTTTCTCTCACCGAGGTTATCGGCCAGCTTCCTGCGGCTGACCTGCTCAGCTTCCTGGCGGAGCTGCAGTGCATGCTGGGCTATCTCATCACTTGCGACATTTGACGTCATGATGAAGATGGCGTCTTTACATTCAATGGTCTTTCCTTTACCGTCTGTAAGACGACCCTGAGAGAAGAATGCCACGAATCAAAGAAAGTTTCAGTTTATTTCTGTTTTATCAAACAGACGCACAAGAAAGATGAACGTAAGCAACTGTGTTCACACCTCATCAAAGAGCTGCAGCATGATAGTGAGGACATCAGGGTGGGCCTTATCTACTTCATCAAACAAGACAACGGCATTGGGACACGCCCTCAACAGCTTGGTCAGCTGACCCCCTTCTTCATGTCCCACGTATCCCGGTGGGGAGCCAATGAACTTTGCTACCTGAGGGGCGAGAGAGAAAAGATGCACCGTGGCTCATGTGTTTTAACAGGATCACACTGAATCCTGTCAGACAGCTATGCACTGCATATGTCCAATGCTGAATGAGTAAGGGTATGCATAACCACCTCTGCAATTTTCTGCAACGGACAATTCAATATTCACACCCACTTCACGTATGATTCTCAAGGTGTCGGTTTTAATGTGAACAGCACAGTGCAATCAGAGGTTTGAGGCTTGGGAAAAGTTTTTGGTGCACCCAAAAGAAATTTTCAGAAGCACTGTAATAACCAGTTTTGTTGGATTTGTTGGATTTATTTCAGCAAAATGAATTCTGTTTATTAAATAGGCAGAATTGACAGGAAAATGCATAGATCTCTCTCAAATGAGGTAACACAGACTCACTGCCTTTAATATAAGAGGGCCATTCATGGTCACATGCCATGTTAGCCCCCAAGGTCCAATCCTAGCTATGAAAAACCTCAAAAATTTCTCCCATGACAAATTATCTGAAGATGTTCATAATTATCTGTGCAGTTATTATCACCCTCCTGTGGTGGTCAGTGTTTCACTTATGCATCCAACGTGGCCTTTCTGAATATCAATAAACCCTTGACTTCTAGCATCTAACCTATAACGCTTTCCATTGCTACAAACTATGCAGAAAAAGTCCAAACATTGAGGTGATTGTGGTGATACAACACTGTAAAATAATGCAACTCTGAAAAGTGATTAAATGTATTCATCACAAAAAGTTTCACAAAGAGAAGAACACAGGCAACCCCCCCCCCCGTTAAAAAAAAAACCAAGAACATTAATTTTGGTTTATGAATCTATTACGATTACATAAACAGAATTAATCCAATGCATCACTGCCATGCAGCTGCAGCAGAAAGATGTTGCTAGCAGCTGCTCTCATCTGAAATAAATGAACCTGTGTGGAGCAGCTTATTCAGCACATACTTGTGTTTTCACATATGTGTAACGAGGCCTTACCTCGTGTTTTTCCTGGAACTCGGACATGTCCATACGGATGAAACCCTGCAATCACAGCATGGGTTAACCGCCACAAGACGCACTACTGCATGTACTGTAATCAAACTCATTTCTCAAAATTAGACTCCTGACATGTGTTTTTGTATCTATATACAAGTTGCTACATCACATACCTTTTTAATGTCCTTGTGCATGTAACGAGCCACCTGCTTGGCCAACTCCGTCTTTCCTGTGACACACACCATTGGACGAGTCACACACAACAAATGCATCGTTTAATTGGTCATTAGGCAACCGGAACAACCCCTCCCCCCCCACCATTTAATTACTTTGTTTTCAATAAATAAAAAAATACAGTCCCCGCCTTTAGATTAGCATGCAGAGATTTCAGGAATTCAGGAAAACAAGCTTACTCATTTCAGACAGAAAGACAATCTCTCTCCTTCGCTAAGTGCTGGCCTAAATCCCAGTGCCTCCCTCCACAAAGCTTTCAATCATCTCCAGCTCTCCAGAAGCACACATTATGTTTGCCAGTAAAATATTCTGCATATAAATGCTCATATGTGATATTGATGTCTTGTGTTTGGTATGCATATGGGTATGATGATTGTGTGTGTGAAAGAGGCTGTGTGTGTGTTTGTGTCTTGTTGCTGTGTTTAATATTGATGTCTCATGGCCACTGTTTGTCGCTGAAGGGAACAGAGAATATGAACACCGTGTCTCCCTCATCTATCTCTCTGCCCTGTCATTTCACCATCTCCCCCTTTTTAGCCATCTATCTGGCCCTTAATATCTCCCCTCTCCTCCTGCTGCCTTCACTCTAACACACAAATGCACACACTCTTCCAAATATTGCTGATGATTGAGGACATTTAACCACTTCTTCAATAGAGATCCTCCTCAGGTTTTCTGCTTTTAACACCAAAAACAACAACAAAGACAGCATTAATGCTCTAAAATTAGTAAAACTACTTTTTGGTACTTTGGCCAGCTTTGCATCACGGCTTTCACTATGATTTCCTTTAATATTTGTCCTGTAGAACATTTTATGACATTCATGGACAGAGGAGCATAAGGGTGGATCTGCTGCAGCAGAAATGTCCAGACAGTCAGTCTCAGTTCAACCCACCATCCCCAGTGAATACTGTTAACTGAAGCGGCTGGCCATTGTTGATTTGATCACTCACACAGAGGTTCCAGCTGTGTTTTGTAAGCAGGTGCATGCAGAGTTCAATGGGTTACAGTAAACAAAGGACTGGAAATTGATGGGACTTTATAATGTCAATATAAAAATTTCCTGGCATCCCAGTTCTAATGAAACTTTAACATGCAAAGACCATGGTGTTTATCTGTCGGTACCTTTATAGATTCTGTTTGTGGAGTCTATTATTACGTATCAATATGCACATTACTACCAAATCTCATTAACCACAACTAACCTTATTCAATATCTCACAATTGCCACCCACATATCAAAACTGCGCAACGGAATGGGAGCTGCTCAGTTAAATCAATTTCCCTAGTTGGAGACTGGTCAGCTTTATTATCCACCAGTTCAAGGGAAACTGATTGAGAAACACTTGGCCAACTGGCCCTCTGCGGGTAGGACTAAATTCAGTGACGGTGCCAAACTCGACTCTGACATCAGAGGACTGTCAACTCGTCTTCCTCTGCATCAGGGGGACGTTAGTCCCACCCATGCACTGATTTGTCAACTGTGGCACTCATCAAGCTGATTACGTTTTAAACTAGAAGACTGCTGTTTCCTGTCACGATTCCAAACAAATCAATCAGTTTCATAATAACAGCCCATAACATGATAAACTGCATGTAACCAGTGAACTGAAATACAAATTCTGTGGCCTATCTAAATGCTAACGTCAGCATGCTAACACATTTTTGTAAGACAACTGCACTATATGGACAAAAGTAAATGGTAAATGGACTGGTTCTTATATAGAACTTTTCTACTCTATTTAAGCACTCAAAGGCCTTTATACAACATGCCTCATTCACCCATTCACACAGGCACTTTTTTCTATCTAATACTCACACACATTCACACTCCGACGAGAACAACTCCAGTATCTTGTCAAAGGATACTTTGATATGCAGACCAGAGCAGCCAGGGATCAAACCACCAACCTTCCACCAACCTTCCAATTGAGCTACAGACACCCCAGTATGTCGATGTGATGTTATTGCCAGAGGTGGTTTGAACTTAGTTGTTGTAATAAATGTAGCCTGTTTGCAGCTCTGGAGGCCAGGCTCAGTGAATTGGAGACTCGGCTCCGCACCTTAGAAAATCCCGTAGCTAGCCAGGTCCCTGTAGTCGGTGCGGACCAAGCTAGCTTAGCCACCGTTAGCTCTCCCCCAGCACTTCCCGAGCAGCAGGAAAACAGGCCGGCTGGGTGACGGTGAGGAGGAAGCGTAGTCCTAAACAGAAGCCCCTGGTACACCACCAACCCATTCACGTCTCTAATCGTTTTTCCCCACTCGGCGACACACCGAGGAACAAACTTTGGTTATTGGCGATTCTGTTTTGAGAAACGTGAAGTT
>VUQS01022694.1:0-14720 GCA_015108495.1 Heterochromis multidens | reverse complement strand
GTGTGTGTCATCTGGCTTCATGGATAGATAAAGCTGGGTATCATCTGCATAGCAATGAAAATGTATGCTATGCCTTCTAATGATACTGCCTAATGGAAGCATGTATAATGTAAACAGAATTGGTCCCAGCACAGAACCCTGTGGAACTCCATAATTAACCTTAGTGCTTGAAGAAGACTCCCCATTTACATGAACAAACTGGAGTCTGTTAGATAGATATGATTCAAACCACTGTAGTGCAGTTCCATACACAGTGCAGCTATTGTGTGTCTTTTGTCCTGTTTTCCTCCCCTCACCCCCAACCGGTCGCGGCGGATGGCTGCCCCTCCCTGAGCCTGGTTCTGCCGGAGGCAAGGGGGTTTTTCCTTCCCACTGTCGCCAAGTGCTTGCTCATAGGGGATCATCTGATTGTTGGGGTTTTTCTGTATTATTGTAGGGTCTTTACCTACAATATAAAGCGCCTTGAGGCGACTGCACTATATAAATACAATTGAATTGATTTGAATATCTAACATAATGCAATGCAATGACATCTTAGCCGTTACTGATTTTGAATGCAAACATCAGAGTTTTATTTTCCTGCTATGAAAAGAAACCGTTGCCTGCAAAAGACTGTGAGTGTGTGTGTGTGGCCTTGGTGCCTTGAGGCGACTGTTGTGATTTGGTGCTATATAAATAAAACTGAATTGAACTGAATTGTTTGTATTTGTTTTAGTTTTTTACTCTGAACCATCACGTTGCATGGCATGACAGAGAGAGAAGATTCTGCATTCAAGCCTCATGATTGGCTGGGACCTTGTGTGTCTACGTGTCCAGTGGTGATGTTCTGTATTTGCTCCCTGAAGTAAATTCAGTGTAACCTAGAACAGTTGAAGTAACACTATAATGGGTCAGTTGTCACTACCGCCAGTCTGCACCCTCTCATGCAGTAATGTGATAGGATGAACAAAATACCCTTGAGAAGACTGAACACAAAAAGACACACACAAACAGTCATGACTCTTCAGATTCATAATGGGACCATTATTCTTAGATACACATCTGCTTCATCAACATGACACTGAACTATGTTTGTGTGTCTGTGTTCATACAGTGGCCTACTTGTGAGTGGAACAGACTCATTGATATGATGTACATTACACTCTGTTGTTAAACTCTGACCCAAGCTCACAATTATCCCCATGCATATTTCATAGACTGCCAGTAACAACAAGGGCACATATCTGTTACTGACCTGACTGCTGCAGCCTCACCTGCTCTGCCCAGAGGAGGAAGATTTAGTTGGAGAAGGAGGAAGAGTAGATGGGAAGGAGAAGGAGAAAGGTGCTGAAGGGTGTGACACAATGAAAGGATTAAGTGGTAACTGAGGAGAAGGAGGGCTGCAAAATCGCAAGAGTAGAAGTGACAAACTGAAACCTGCGCAAGCTGAAGAGGATGGATTCACAGTAGGAGAGCAGATATCTCTGGATTAAAGATGCACAGGAGCAAGCAGGCACCTTTGGAGTCTTGTCACTGACAGTGCCCCAGTGATGCATGTCTTTTCCTGGCTGTGGTACAAGCTGATTTAATAAGTGGAGGAGGTGCGTGGATAAATAATTCCATGCATACAAATGAAGCCAACACATGCAAATCTGTACGGCTGACATTCGGGTGAGAGATCGTGAAAATATATTTATAAAAAGAGACAAAAAAAAATGTAATGAGATTGAAACGTGAGCACGTCACAGAGGGTGTTATGTGATGAACAGTGGGGTAACAGGTGTCTTTTCTTATCACAAAAAAGTTACATTCACTTATATTTCTAACATAACTGAATTTTAAGAGTGCTATTTATGACCTTATTTGGCCTGAATTTGACATGAATAATTTTTCTTGTGGATTAATTAGTATTTTTCTCAGACTGTGCTTGTGTTTGGGTGGATTTTAGGTAATTCTTTTATTTTCTTGTATAATAATTAATAGTATAAGTAATATAATGCACTCTAAAAGGCCATATAAAACATAATGTACAGTATAATATGAGTGAATACCAGCAGTCAGTATCTCAGTGTTTCTTACAGATGCATTATTCCAAGCTCATGTTTTATCATCACCTTATTAATTTTGCAGGATTTAGCCAAGGTTTCTGGGTTTGTCTGCTACAAGACTTAAAAAGTATGGATTTGCAGGCCCAGAAAAACAGCACCAGCTCATCTCATCAAGAGGATGCATCAAACTTTTCATCGCCTGAGCACTGGCCATCAACATCTTTTCAAAGTCCAACCAGTCATGAAGTATTGAGCATACTGTCTTTGGTCCCTTCTACAGTCCTCACACTCATGCCCCAATATAAACACACAACTAATGGAAACCCACATCCAGAAGATCTGTCCTTTTCTGATGAAACCTCAGAGCCGCAACCTCTTGAAGCTTCACCTTCTTGTTCGGTGTCCTCGGAGGCCCACGATCAAAAAAATGTGACGTCAGCGCCTCCTTGTAGTGATAATCCTCAAGAAGTTCAGCAAAGGATTCAAACAGATGGAGCTCCACTGGAGGACAGATCAATAGGTATCATGTTACCAAAAGAGCAACATGATGGAGAGCCAGGTATGGCAATAATTAAAGATGCTGCTTCAATGTACAGTTTTGATAATGTCCCACAGATTCAGGACCAACATGCTCATGCTTTGCTCATAACTAACGTTTCAAAAAGTGCTAAACATTTCTAACATTTATTTATAATCATGCACATTCATGCAATCTTTAAACTTCCAGTGCAGCAGGCTTCATCTGCTGCTGTAACAGCCTCTTTTCTTCTGAGATAGCATTTCATATCATTGAACCCAGCTGACACAGAAATGGAAGTGCACAGATGGTGAAATGTATGTGGTCACATTTTTTTTGTCTTCAAATTTGTGTTCAAATGATAAGACATTTCACAGAAAAGCTGGAGAAATGCATTCTTTTTTTTACAAGAAAAGATTGATCACTTTTTATGGGTTGAGTTCAGGGTTCCGTGCAGGCCAGTTTATTTCTTCCATAAGCTTGAAAAAGTTGCTTTATGGAGTTTTTTTGTCCATGGGACACAGTAATGCTGAAACAAACTGTTAAAATGTTGAAAGCACTGCTAGTGTCAGATTTGACAACAATACCACCATTTCAGGTCAGGAAAAGTTTGGCATTTTAGAAGATATACAGCTGAAAGTTAGACAAGCAGAGTGAAAAACTGTGATCGATGTTCAGAATGAAGCTGGATCCAGCAGGTCAATCTAGCTTTATGTTGAAGTAAGGAACAGCTCTTGTGGTAGACGCCTTTTACAAATGAGGTGTAACCTGTGGTTTTATGGGAGGGAATAAGCCAGGGCCAAGTCCAAACAATAACTACCCACAAAAGGTGTCCATAAACTTTTTACCATCGTTTGTCTCAGACACAGAGGACACAGTGTCTCGTCACTGCTGACAGGAACTTTATTTACATATGTGCCCTTAAGTAAAGACAAGGTGAATTCTTATGATGTCAATTACATTTGACTTCATTGTAACACTTTTGCTGTGAAATATCAAACTAGTGGACAAGCTGTTAAATGTGACTGCTGGCAGACCTGCCAGGGCACTTGTTAACATGATGCAATATTTTAAGTGCTCTCATTTAGGAGGGTGGTGATTAATTGATCTTCATGCTTGCATCAAAACAAAGGAAATTAGAATAAATTTCAGCCTGGGAACAAAAGACTGTAATTAATTTTTTTTTTCTTTTTAATTCCCTGAAATGTTCGATCCCCTTTTGGGCTGCGTCAGGAAGGGTGTCCGGTGTAAAACTCCACCAGACCAAAACATGCCACCCACTGTGGCAACCCTTTGTGGCAAGAGAGCAGCCAAAAGTAGCTTTTAATTCCCTGAAATGTTCTATTTGTGCTTTTTATTTGAGTCAAATATTATTAGAAAAGTCTGTAAAGTCCAAAAGATGACTTAGTTTTTGATTACCAATGCTTTGGACCCCAACATTTTAAATCAATCATCCTCTATATTTCTGCAGTGAGTTAAATTCTTTAGTCTTTGCAGATTGATTGACGGCAACCACATCAGTGATCTACACATCAACACTGGACTGCACATATTGACAGTTCAACACTGGTTGAATAAATCATAAATGTATCTCACAACCTAAATGTTAAAAGTAGATATGATAATAAATCATCGAGTGTGTGAGGAGACCATTTTGTTGATTTAGAGAACAAAGGTCCTGTGTGTCATTGCTTCAAACAGCAGGGGGCAGCACGTGCAGCCCTACCTTAAATAGATATGTGTTCAGACTTCATTAACTAGAACCCAACATTGCACCCACTATGTGATACAGTGATAATGTGGCTCAGCAGTTCTTCAAAGGTGTTAGACAGTGTTCCATACAAGCTTTATTTTGTCGTGCTCTCCCTGAAGCAGTGCTTCCATTGCACACTCTTCTCTTACTTCGAGAAGTATCTGTGATTTTTTCATGCATGCTTCTCTGAAGTCCTCCTGAGGAAGCAGAATGAATGTGTGATTTTTAAAAATTGCACATGTTTCTGACTCCAGCTCCCGCTTATATCCACAGTCATGTGGTAATTTGCTCACTTTGATGAGACACAGAGACTTATTTTTTTGCATTTTTTCTAGGACACAGACTGCTGAGGCAGCTGTTTGCATTCTTAGTAATAACATGTGAGATATTGCTCCTGTGCAGTCTGTCTTTTTTTTATTACTTTTTGACCCCAGAGTTGCCTTGGTGCTGTTGGCCATGAGATATTTTAAGGGTCTCATACTGTGATGACTGGATTTTCTCTCCTTGACGGCATCTAGCAAAAGAAAAGAAAAGAAAAGAAAATCTCCTTATGCAGAAGTCTAATCTCTCTTATTTCTTATCTATGATAATAATTATCCCCTCAGGTGTTTCATTTGTCATTTTAAATGTGCTTCATACCTTCATGATTACCATAATTAAGTTTGTCAAACTCTCGATAGATACTGTACATTGTATTAATAACTAATTACAAATACATCTAAGCTGCCATTAGCTTTTGGCATGGCTGTGAATATATGATGCAACAGTTTTTTGCAATTAAACTTCCAAAATAAAAATGACACATTTTAGTAAATCGAAGTACCGTGCAGCATGTTAAGCAGCTCTTTGCCTGTTTTTTCCTACTCCCTCATCTGATCTTTTTATCTGATCATGAGTCACAAAGAATGATAAAGAATTCAGTGCTTTCATTTCAGTCTCTCGTTTGTCTCACCTTCAGGCATGTATAGTTGAAGATAAGCCACACTTTTTCAGTCTGTATTCAGTCATCATAGTATGCAGCATCAGTGTTATATGTTAAACAAGAAAATAGTTCTTTAGGATAAAAAGCATAAATTATCTGCCAGAGTTCATGATTTAGTTGCAAAAACATTACCATTTATTCTCCTGCTGATGCAAACTCTGCTGGGAGGCTTTTATCAAAAACCAGTGAGAGGGCTCACATTACACTAGTACTAATCCATCTTAGATGCTATCGGAGAAGCATAAAACTGATCTTAAAGTTTGTTTGTTTTTTAACTTTTATTGCACGCATGTGTTCTCAGGTCATCTGAGCAGAACCTTTAGTGCTATTGTCCCAAAGATGCACATGCAGCTCGCCTTTAAATTTCACACTGACCACCTCAGTCATTTGGTTTAAGAAATTACTTACACGTTTTCTGTCACACTTTTTCATTATGAATAAATAATGCTGTGGATTAATGTATCTTATTTAGTATTTAAATTGTGCTTGTATGTGTTTTTTTGCAAATAATATGTGTTTGATTTCAGACTCTAATAGCATTCATTCAGTGCACTTACTATAAGTAGTTTAACTGCAAATGTAGCCTAAATATCTGGTTACACCACCTGTTTGCTGTATGTTCAAACTTATAATCACAGCCTTGAGCACATGTGTTTCTACCCTGGACCTTTATGCATCACCAAATTCAGTTGCACACAGACAAATTGAACTGTTCTGTAATTGAATAAGCCAAAAACATTAGACGTGCTTGCTAACATATAACACCTAAGTTAACTGACTGACTGACCCAACATGTCACAAAATGTTTAATAATGATAGAAGTAATATTATACTCACAATAATAATACAACTCAAATTACAAAGTGCAGTTTTACATCATAGTCAAATAACACCAGATCGGTTATCATCATAGGGCAGCACTGCTGCCTCACAGCAAAAAGGTCCTGATTGGAATCCACTGGCAAGCTGGGGCCTTTGCATGTCCTGTGGCTGCATGGGTTCTCTCCGGCTTCCTCCCACAGTGCAAAGACATCCAAAGATAACTGGAGATTCTAAACTTAGCCATAGGTGTGAATGTGAGTGTGAATGGTTGTCTGTCTTTCTGTGTTAGCCCTGTGACAGACTGGTGACCTGTCCCGGGTGTACCCTGCCTTTCGCCCTATGATAGCTAGTATAGGCTCCAGCCCTCCACGAGCCTAAATTGGATAAGGTTAAGAAAATGTGGATGAAAGTGGATGGTTATCATCACTGAGTTATTCTCACCTAAACTGCATTAAATCTAGTAGGTTATCTCCAAAACACATTTGTCCATATAAATAAAACCAAACTGATACCCACAGTTAGTTTGGTTTAATACATCATTCTCCCATATTCATCATTAGTTATTTTACAGCTTAATAACTTCTGGTTTGCATGCTTTAATTAAATGGACCATTTGCTTTTAATGACCTTAAATAATGCATTAGAATGCACAGAGTTCAATGAATTACCCTAACACGAACCCCGATGAAGACAGGATGTGTTGAAGCTTAGAGCTCTTTGCAAAGTTTTAATATTTCTGTTATTATTTGTTTGCAGATGCCAGATCGCAAGCCTGTACATCTCGTGAGCTGTTAGTATTTGTGGGAGTCCCTGTCACCATAAAACTCATCATCACTTCTGCTCTCTTAGGTAACCTACACTGAAGAGCAGGGTGCCACCAGTACATCGGTAGTACACTGAATTCAGCAGTTAAAGAAACAAACCTTAGAGTTCATTTCATCTCATCACACAGATACTGCTCCTATTACAAAAAATTCTAATTACAGTATAAGTCTACAGACCATGTGACAATATATGCATACTATCTGCACAAAGGGTCAAAAACATATACTGTCCTACATCATAATATGCCACTTTAGCATCATAATTGTAATAAAAACCCAATTATATCATCCAGCCTTACTGCTTTCTGTTACACTTCAGTGAGCATACATATTAGGTTTCTGTGATTAGGATTAAATGCAAATGAAATGAGGAAAAAACTAAGTGAATTAGTTCTCAACATTCAGCCAGTTATTCAGTCCTCTGTGAAGCCTTCTCCTGAGAATTCAATTATATTCTTGGAAAAAGTGAAACAAAAGGGCAGAGATAGAGTCAAATCATTTGCTGAGGTTCGGAATTTGAATCCAACAGCTATTCAGATTAATCTCAGTATGAGGAGTTTGTGATGGTAATATTTTACTATCCACTTAAGATAATGTGCTGTGTCATCTTACTGTTTTCTTGCCTCCTCATATTAGTTAAGTTCCTGCTGTTTCCCTCGGAGATGGGAGAATCACCTCCTCTCTGTGGTGGGAAAGAGAGCTGCAGTGTCCCAACTCAGTGGCCCTTCCAGTTCAAGAATCCAGTGAATCAGACAGGAAATATCACTGCAGGTAAAGAAGGTCAAATTTACAGTGATTAATGAGTTTGGTCTGCAGAGCTCCAGGGATGGTAATGCTCAGTGCCACTCCAATCCACCTCTTATCTGTCTCAGACAGAAGATGATAATTACACATCCATCAAGTGTCTGGCAGTTATGGCTGTAATTCTCAGAGCCTTTTCATGGAAGGGCTTTACTACAATATTACCACAATCATTTATCATATTAAACACTTAATAAACTTAAAATTAACTAAACCACCTTTGTGATCATTTGCCTTTTGCAGCTTTACAGCTTTTTTCTGGCTTTGTCTCTTTTCACTTATCATGCTTGCCTTCTTATTCTTCATCTCATATCCAGACTGCTCAGTTCTGGCCAGTGATGGCCGGCGTGTTGTTGGAGGGGCCTTAGCTGCAAAGGATGAGTGGGGCTGGCAAGTCAGCATGCAGTGGAGGGGGAAACACGTCTGTGGTGGTTCCATCATCTCCCCTCATTGGGTGATCACTGCAGCACACTGCTTTGTTGAGTAAGAGACACATAAGAAATGAAAGTAAAAAAGGAGTGTTTATGAGTTCAGTTACTGGGTACAGTCAGCAAGCAAAGGCTGCAGTCACACCTGTTCGGTCCAAGGTAACACCGTGTTCCTGTTATGTTCAAGTCAGAAGCAGGTAAAAGGTGAAGCAACACTATTTTGCACCTTTTGCATCAGAGCTTATTGGTCACATCACAGATGGACCTCTGTCTAAAGGGGCTCTCTATTCCCCTTGAATTTTCAATTTGGAGTTTGGAGCAATGGGTGCAGAGTTTTTGAGCACCACTACAAACTAAAAGCAGCTCATAATGTTTGCACGGCTAAAGGGAAAATAGAAATAAGTGCAATTTGGATATGACTGAGCACTAAACTGTGACTGCAATAATTGCAATAATACTGGATGTTGTGGTGATATTATGAAATGCAGGGGAAAAAAACCCGAAACAGTGCAGTGAAGATAAAGGCAGCCATTAGTGAGCACACACTGCTTTTCTGTCACTATTCTGCAGAAATAACATGCTTCAAGTGGCTGACTGGATGGTGGTGGCAGGCACTGTAAGCATTGCACACAACTCTCTGGGGCAACACTACAGGGCACTGCAGATCCTCTACCACCCTGACTTTAACAAAGACAATGACTATGACGTGGGGCTGCTGCGCACCATCGTTGACATGGACATGAGGGGTAAGTAAGAGATAGATTGATTTATCTTTCATGAGGGCAGAGAAACCACATCATTTGTTTTTCTTTACACTGAATGAAGGCTGTAGGCTGGTAACTTGTTGAATGTATGGGCGTAATTTCTGAAATAGGGACTGATGGCAAGAAACACTTTAAATTAATAATGTCTTGAATTCTTTCATATGAACAAGAAGCACTCTGAGAACACAAACCTCCACCAAGGCAGCTCACTCTCTGGGCAGTATTTACTTTTAAGGGAACAGTTTTATTATTTTCTATATATTCATTTAATTTTCTTTGTTCTTTTTATACATACTTTAAGAAGTTTGTAGTTCAGTAAAAATCAGATAAGAGCAGCATGACAGAGGTTTACTCTGATTACACAAACATCATGTAGGAGGAGGTCATGATAATAAGTACTGATCTGTAAATAAGTGGACATGAATAACTTGAGCTTATTATATAATATTAAGCTCAAGTTAATAATAATAATTTGGTAATATTTAATTTGTTACCAAAACATGAAACACAAAGGAAAAACTGAAAATTAAAACTTACTTTGAAGTTAAGTACGTGTTTTTCATTCTTAAACTTAAATAAATGTGGTTTCATAACCATGACTTTTATCACTTTACTGCTGCTCTTTGTAGGTGGCGTCCGACCAGTCTGTTTACCCAGACCAAGGGAGTCCTTTCCTGCTGGATCAGACTGCTGGATCACAGGCTGGGGATTCATGCAGGAAAACGCAGGTGCATTGCACTGAAAGACTGCCACTGTTGCTGCATTTTGTGGTCTTAAGAACTGAGCTAAGGTCTTTTGGGATCTAAAAGAAAATTATTTGACAATGCAAGAACAATTTAAGTTGGAGCTGTAAATAATTTTCTAGTTATTGTTATTGTTTTACCCCCAAAAACTAAAGATAATAGCTTTCTGAGAAGAAAACACTGGGACAAACACTTTTAAAAAGCCGTATTTGTCAGTACAGTATCCTCCTTGAATCTAAGAAATTAGTTTTTAATGACTCGATAACAAATATCAGGAATAAAAACTTGATATATTACACAGTTTCAAAATGTAAGTAATGACAGAAAGAGAAAAAAAGACTTTGTCCTTGTGATTTGCTTAATTTAGGCAGTAGTTCATGACTAGTGACCCTGAAGTAGCTACTCTTAGGCCTTTTTAGTTATTTTCATTCCCTTTTTTAACAGCAGCTGCTGATTTTTTCTTTGCACATTTCTTTTTCTGTTTCTTGCCAGGCTATGTGTCAAATGAATTAAGGCAGGCTCGTGTGAAGGTAATAGCTCAATCCATCTGCTCCAGCTTGAGTGTTTATGGTGTCTTCATAACTCCTCGGATGATTTGTGCTGGCAGCATGGACGGAGGGGTGGACTCCTGTCAGGTACACACCCACAGAAATAAAATCTCCTCCATAAACCTAACATAGCTTCATGAGGAGTATATTTTTTTACTTTACAATCTATCAAAAGGTCAAACTCAGGCTTCTCCCATTTAATGTTTAATGTTCACAAATTTTGTTTGTGAAATGATTTGATCTTCTCTTAAGGGAGATAGCGGTGGACCCCTTGTGTGTAAGACATCTCGTGGGGATTGGAAGTTGGCAGGTGTGGTGAGCTGGGGAGAGGGATGTGCACGGCCCAATAAACCAGGTGTCTACAGCAGAGTAACTGAACTGCTTCGGTGGATTGAAAGATATATAGATGTACAGGTAGCAGAAGCACTCTTCCTTACTGCTCGGTATTATAAATGGAAAGACTATCTGTATCTGTCTTTGCCTGTGTGGCAGTCAAAGTTCTGATAGCTTATTTACTGCAGCTGTGTCAAAGTGTGTCTAAAATGCTTTTGTATTTTCATTTTGAACTATGACCCTCGGAGGATGAACACTTTGGCTATATAGCAGATATAAACCTCAGTGGATGATCATATATTATTATGACAGTCCTATAAACACAGCAGTAAAAAAGAAAAAAAAAAACTAGCTTAAAGGTTAAATCCTCCTTAAGGTTATAGAAGCCACATTTCAACACATTTTAGTTAAAGGATGGGAAAACAGATGCATTAGTAGAAGAATGATGGAGACACACATGAGTAAAATGCAGGAAATCTGCTTACTTTTATACCCTGCAGGACTTTTCATAGTCAAAGGCACCATAACTGATAAATGTAATTCACTGAAGTATGTAAGACTATTTTTTACGTTGTCATTTTTTTCTGTTTTTGTTGCAGGATAAAACAGAGGATTTGGCCGAGACCATCACAGCCATTACTGAAACACCTTAAAACCTGACACTAAGATAACTGACAATAAAGACTGACTTGTGTCTGTCTACCAGGGTTGTTGGGTCTGTGATTGCGTGTACATCACTATTATGTCAGCTGATAACTTGTAAATGATTTATCAGTACTGACAAGAAAGTGCAGCTGACAAAACAACAAAAAATTAAAGTGGAAATGGGATTACATGACTACCTGATCATGGATGCTGATCTTAGCTGTGGCCACAGTGCATGGTGCCCCTTCACCATCTAAACCTGAATACACCAGATCTAAATGCTGATGTATGGAGACCTGTAACTTGTCAGATTCAGTAATGCTAGAGGAAAATGACCTGATTAAGATTAAGTTTAAGTTTTGGCTAAATTTGAAGTATTCTGCAGAACCAACACAACACAGTTTCTGATATTTTTCCTTCTCTAAGACTAGTCTGCTTTTTGATGAATTATGATTAAACAAAAGGATTGCAGTGGGCACATAGTGGAAATTTCTACTAGAATTTGTGGCTATGTTAGTCACAAATACCACATTTAAAACTTTATTAACAAAATTAATTCAATTAGACTTCACAGCTTGACAAAAAAAGAGGGTTTTTTTTTTATTAAATTAAAAACAATATAATAAACTAATTACTTAATTTAAAAGAAATGAATAATAATTAAGATCATTTTGAAAATATATGTTATGTTTGCCATGTCTTTCACACACTGTTTAAGTGTGTTCAGTGGCCTCATAACAGGGTTGGCAAACTCATTTTAGTCCATGGGGCAAAAATGGCATCCAAGGAGAAAACCACTGCTGAGCAAAAAGAACACATTTGCCAAAAAACATCTGGATGATCCCCAAGACTTCTGTGGACTGACGAGACAAAAGCAGAACTTTCTGGAAGGTTTGAGTCCCGTTACACCTGGTATCAAACTAACACAGCATTTCATAAGAAGAACAGTCAGACATGGTGGTGGCAGTGTGATGGTCTGCTTGCTGTAATTGATGGAACCAGGAGGGATGTTTTCACAGATGTTTGATTTCAGTTAATAGTTTTTGACACGTGGCCACGTGTAGGTGTGGTTAGCTTTTTTTTCCCTAATAAATGAAATCAGTATTTAAAAACTGCATTTTGTGTTTAGTCGGGTTATCTTTGTGTAATATTAACATTTGTATGAGGATCTGAAACATGTGAGTGTGACAAAAAAGAAACAAATCCTTTTTGTCTCCCTGTAACTGCTCATGCGCAGGTCATCAGTTCACTGAACTTCCTGTGTTCTGTGTTTCTGCGCAGAAGCAGGAGAGTAACCAGGTTAGTCACGTAGGCCATCGGTGCTGCGGGCAACACGGCGCATGCGTGTCACCGCAGACGGTAACGACACGTTTGTATACATCCGTGCAGGAAGTTAGCGGCAGCAGTCAGCTTGACTTGCCCATATTTTGCTGCTTAATGACAAAGGCGTTGGCATGGACCAGCCAGCACGGCTGTAAAAGGAGCTGCTGACAGCTGAGCTTCCAACCGACAGTCAGCAGGTAGCACTGGCTGCATAGCGCCACCACCCGCGGCCTCTCCGGTGCCTACGTGTGGTCTGTGAAGAGCTTTCGCTCCGGTGGAGATCAGGACGAACGAACGACCATGTGTTCGGTAATAAGCAGAGTAAAGCCCGTTCAGAGGGCCCTCGCTTTGACGCTACGGCTCAGGACAAACACAGAGGGCTCGAGTTACGCAGCAGCCCAGAGAAGGCGCTTCTGTCCCGGCTTAGGCTCTGGCGTTCAGCCGCTGCGGGTCACCAGCAGATCTTACTGCTCCAGGATGGCAATAACGGACCGACTCCTCTTCAGACAGGTAGGTTGTTCGGAGCCACCTGCGGTCAGTAGGACGTGAGCTGGGTTAGCCTTTAGTTTAGGATGGTCCTGCTGTTAAGGCGCATTGAATTTGAGTTCTTTTAATGCTGAACCACATTAGGAAGTTTCATCATTTTCTGGCCAGAGTGTTTCTCACTGACTTCTGTCCTGGGGAGTCATGTGCTGCATCAGGATGACGTCACAGTATGCCGTGTCCTGTAGTGTCTGAAATTTGGATGGATGAGATATTAAAGCTTACAGTTCGTCTTTCAGGGCGTTTTCATGCTGGTATTATATGAACATTGTTTCTGGAAATCATTTAGCTTTGAGTAACTGTTTTGTGTAGTAACGGTGGAAGTACTTTGATCCTATACCTATAAAAATCATTCACAATAGTCAGTTTTAGATCATATATTACACTGCTGGATGTAGTATAAATACTGATTCATGTATGTGTACATCATAACATTTGAACTGCTTTATATACAGCTCAGAAGCATAATCCATAATAAACGAACATAAATAGTAGTATTTATATTTTATAGATCTGCAAAATAACTACTCACTAAAGCTTCAAAGTCAAAGTACTAGAGTACTACAAAGTGCTGTATTTGCTTTCTAAATGTAGTGGAGCTGATGTAGAAAGTACCAAAACGAGGAACTGCTCAGTAGAGTACAAACATCCAAACTAGACCTTGACCCTGACCTTGGAAACATCAGCTGACAAAACTCCTTGAATTCAAGGTCTGCTTACTTTCTGGAGCTTTCAGTTTGCCCTTTTATTTCAAGTTTAAACATCCACATTTGCAGGTGAAGTAAAGTAACAGTCTGTTGGCAAGTGTTGTGTGATATGTTCAAAAGCCCCACAATAAGTACGTAAATCTTTACATTAATAACAAGTAGCTCCATATCACAATCTGTTCTCTCTTTCTGTCTTTCTTGCTCTCTCAGACACATACAGAAACACTATCTAAGAATGAGTATGTAACCGATACTACCCCTACACTATTGTTCTTATTTAGTACTGAGTCACACCTGTGTGCTCACCTTTAGCTGTTTGAGTCAGAGAGCTGCACGTACACCTACCTGCTGGCAGACACGGAGACCAAGGAGGCTGTCCTCATCGATCCTGTGCTGGAGACCACTGACAGGGACCTGAAGCTCATAAAGGAACTCGGACTCAGTGTAACAGTGGCAGGTATCAACCTTCCCAGGGTGGAGTTAAAAAATAAATTAAGACAGTTTTAGGAAATCTGTGTCCCATCTTCCTCACCCTGTGAATACACTGAGGTGCATTTACATTCAGCTCATAAACTGTACAAATTATGATAAGTTCAGCCCCTCTTAAAGCTAGAATATTATACTTTTATTATTATACTTTAGGACCAACATTAGTTTTGTAGTGGACCTGTCTGTGCTACATTTCCTCCTTTTAAACCTCTGTTTTTCAGGGGAGATCAAATGGAGTCTCTGAGCCAGGAAAAATCATGTGTTTAACATGTGCTGTTCAGTATAGACACTGCTATTTGTATGAGAGACCCCTCTATAATTTGGGCTATCACAATAGTGATACTATTTCAGTGTTCTACTGAAATCCATTAAAACACACACAACTCTTCTTACACGCACAACAAACATCTCCAATTAAAACACAATAACACTGAATTATATTCCAGCTTTATATTGACCTATGTTATCTTT
>VUQS01022690.1:0-13111 GCA_015108495.1 Heterochromis multidens | reverse complement strand
ACATGGTCACACAAAAAAAAAAAAGAAAGAAAGAAAGAACATCAAGTCAAAACATAAAAGCTGGGCATACATACCTCTTCTATATCCAAACCGGTCTTCATACTGCTTTTTCCCCTTTCCGTTGCCTTGCTTTGGTTGCAGATAACGCTCGAGGAACCGCTTTAAAATGTGACCGTATTTTTTTTGCAACAATTCCCAGTTTATGGTTTCTGCTGCCATGACACTGTAATTGGTTGTTACTCTCAGTAACAGCCCCACACGATTTTCGCTCCGTGGTACCAGCTCCTTGCTCTTCGGCATTACTACTTCTACTTCTACTTCTACTTCTACTTCTACTTCTTCTGCTGCTGCTGCTGCTGCTGCTGCTGCTGCTGCTGCTGCTCCTCTGGGATACCTCCACTGGGTAGAAAGTGTGACCAAAACCACTGCTTCATATATACCTTTTTCACCTGGACACGCATGCGCACTGTGCTCAAGTGGTGTCTAGCAGAAGTTATAGGCGCATTAGATCATGTCTGAAACTTCAGTTAAAAAAAAAAAATGGTTGGTGTTAAAAGTGAGCTTATTTAAATATATAACAATAATATAACATACTTTGTATTAAATTAATTAAAAATGCCGTAAATTACAATTAAATTAATTACTAACTAAATCTGGAATGACACATTGTGTTAATGTCAGTTTAACAGGATGAAAACTTGATTGATCATTAGGAATTATCTATCCAACTATACAGCACAGCTGAAAACTGATTAAAGAATCAATCTGGCTTGTTGACCAACCTGGAGTATCAGCCTGGGGTGGAGGGGGTGGAGGAGGTGGAGGTGGTGGGGGGTCTTTAGTTTCGGGGTTTAGAAAAGAAACTTGTTTGTCAGACTATTGTTGATCTAGCAAATAAAACAATTCCACGTGGGACATTGTTTAAAATCAGAATATTTAATTCAACTGTGTGATTAAACCCCATTACCAGAACTGAATAAAGTTGCTCTAACCTGAATATAAACAATGCCCCAGTGCCCAAGCATGAGGACAAATACTTTTCAGTTAATAGTTTTTTCAACTTTTAACATCTAAGTGAGGACTCCGGGTCTTGTAGGTTGAATTGCACAGAAAAAGCTATATCCGAGATGGACAGTGACACAACTGTAAGGGTTTAGTAAAGAACAAAGGAGCTCTTGATCAAAGTAAGGCTATCACTCCATTTTACAATCCAATTTTCTTTGCAGCAAAATG
Source organism: Heterochromis multidens (assembly GCA_015108495.1). Lineage (NCBI taxonomy): Eukaryota > Metazoa > Chordata > Actinopteri > Cichliformes > Cichlidae > Heterochromis > Heterochromis multidens. The sequence goes on along the minus strand of VUQS01022690.1, from coordinate 11,878 downwards.
GTGCATTTTCAATTACTGTGCTTTCTGTTTAATTTGCATCTCAATGAGTGATAAAGTTGTTATATTTGTGATATTTGGGAAAATCTCAAGATGTTCAAGCTTTAGTCACACATTTAGTACAACATAAGTCATACAGCAGGTACCAGCAAGTTTCTTTCTTTCTTTCACACAAGCAAAATCCTCCGGCAACAATCCCCGCCCGCCCGAGAAGTCCTTGTGTGTAAGCAAACGCTCTGACTAAACGGTGTCGTCAAACTAGGCGGGACATAGGCCACAAACTGACCAATAGGAAAGCGAGAACACTGCGATTGACGTTCCAGTGACGAAAAACTGCGGGCCAGCTGTCACGGCGCGCGAAACATCAAAACTTCTACTCGGTGTGTATGGAACAGGCGGGAGGAGGACAGGTTTTCAGGCTAAACGCGAACTAAATGTACATTAAAATACTGAAGCAACACTCGTCGCTTAGACGGTAACTTGACCACGTTTGTTGTGGCTGAACGCGATTCGACGGGGTGCCGTCTGCGCGGGTTTATGGTGCAAAAAAAGAGCGTAAAGTAGCCAGCGGACAAAGATGAGCTCGGTTCTTTCTCAACAACAGGTCAGGCAGTGCTTTGGTTTGTCAGTGACTAGCTTGAACCTGCGTTTAACTTTTCCAGACTCGCATTTACGACCCTGTTAGGTCTAATTTATTTTATTTAATTTTTTTTTTTTTTTTGGGAGGGGGAGTCTGGTAAGATCGAAAGAAATATGCTAACTGCGCATTTTATTAGCGTTAGCCACCTAGCTTCCTGGCTAGGTTAGGCTTAGCTCGCAGGGATGGTGGTTACTGGTTTGGCATTTTAATTTTAAATGCTTTTATTAATGCAAGATCTAGGGGGCTGTTTACCGACAGCCTCCCCTGCTGCTTGAATGATGACAATTAGAAAAGTTGAAAGGTAGACAGTGTTCCTCATTGTCTGGTTTACTTCAAGGCGCCAGCAAAGTCAATGAACAACTGTTCCCCCATCCAGAGTGACACAGTTCACACCCATGCTCTGTGCTCACTTTGCAGAGTAATTACCATTTTTTTCAATAAGTTATGCAGCAGTTTGGGAAGCTTTAATCAGGTGCTGCCAAATATTTTCAATTAATTCCTGGTGTTACTAGATTTTAAAAACGTTCCCACACCACACAGGCCTCTAATCAAGTCACCTAAACAGAAACTAAACTCCAACCCCTGTCTTAGATTAACACTGTTTTTCAATTGATACTTAGCCTCAAGTTTGTTTGTTTTTTTCCACTAAATCTCCTTTACTCCTCCTCCCACACAGATACAGTTAACGTGTATTCTGTACTATTGTATGCAGGCTGAGGCACTCCCAGCTGTGGCCCAGACAGCGACAGAGAGTGATTCAGACAGCGGCATGGGCTCACCAGCAGAGGCGATGGCTACAGACACCTCTAACAAAAGAGAAGATCGTCCAGGTAAAGCAGCATAACAATAGAGGGCAATGAGTCACTCTGGCTGTGTAAATGAGATATGCATTTATGCAAGTGCCTGTGACACGAGAGTAAGCAAAGAAACACTCTTAATTACCATGATCTGCCAGTCTTACCAGTGAATAAAAGCTGCGGTGCTCAACAAAATGTGCTTTGAAAGCTTACAAATTAAAAGCAAACCAGAAGCTACAAGACAACCAATTTTATTTAAAAGAACCACATTTATTTTTAAGAACAAAAAACTGACTGAGGGAATATTTCAGTAGCTTGATAATAAAGTATTTCAATGCTCCCTAGATTCATATTGTTTTTGTTTTAGGTCTCTTTTAGAAGGGGTTATTTCAGGATTTTTCCTGCATATAGGAAATTTTGGTTTCCATCAAAGAGGTTTGGGCCCTCCGTCAAATAAAAAATCACCAGGACTGTGATTGTTAACAAGTTTTTGTAGGTGAGATTCAATTTACTCAAGCTGTAGATTGCCAAAAATTACAGGAAAAATCCATAAAAGTCTGTTAAGTCAGGCGTCACATCGGCAGAGCGGATCATCTGCCTCCATCTCACACTATCCATAGCATCCTCTTCTGTCACACCAGCCACCAGCTACATCCATGAACCTTCTCTGTGGTCTTCCTCTTTTCCTCCTGTCTGGCAGCTTCATATTCAACATCCTTTGTCCAGTGTATCCACTCTGCCTCCTCTGCACATGTCCAAACCATCTTAACTGTGCCTCTCTAACTTTGTCTCCAAACCGCTCGCCCTGCAGCTTATGTGTGTAGTCACTCCCCCAGAGGCCTTTTTTGAATTGAAAACCTGTTATTTGTAGACTTAAAAATACAAAAAGAAATTCAAAAAGTTTAAAGACATTTAAAAAAAATAAAGAAAACCGTTAAATGCCTTTATGTTAAGCCAAAAAAACAAAAAAAAACCTCTGAAAACTCAGTTTTGGTCTGCAACCTTTTGATGAGGAGTTAAACAGATTTCATGGGTCAGAGGCAGAGCCATGTTGAAATGTATCTATTTTAAAGTTAAACAAGAATATGCCATTAGAATAAAAATGTATTTGAATTATTTTTCTCCTGTTTACTGCAACTTATTTTGTATTTTGCTGCATCACACAGAAGTCTTGATTTGAGTTGGGATTACCACTCTGCCATTTTCCGTTTCTAAATTAGTTGTTTTTGCTGTATTATTTGTCAGATTCTGACGATGATGAAGACTTCACAGTGCACAGAAAGCCTCACCGTAATGCCATTAGAGACAGTGATAGTGAGGAAGAGACGGCAGCTGCAGAGAGCAGCGTACACATGGCAGAAGCTCTAGTCTTATCTGTTTCCAGCGGAGAGGAAATGGAGACCAAAAAGGTAGAGAAGGACAAGAGGAAGGAAAAAGGACTGCAGAAGTGCAAGAGAATAAGCCGTGCTCCTGTTGATAGCGAGGACAGTGAGGCTGAGGAAGAGAAAAGTGGAAAAATGGAAGAGGAGGAGGAAGTGGTGAAGAGACAAGTAAAATCAACAAAAGAAGTCAAGGAAAGAGAGAAGAGCCAGAGGCATCGTGAGGAAAAGGAAAAGCGCAGCAAAGCGGTGAAAAAGCTGAAGAAGAAGGAAAGGTTCTCTGAAAGGGATGAGGTGAGTTCTTTTCTCTTTGAACTCTTTTTACATGATGGTACTGTACATCAAGGTTTCACACACTATCTGTTCAGAACACACATGGAGAAGAATAAGCCCTGCGGACCATCTTAATCCAGCCTGTGACATTTTATAAAGAGAGAGTCTCACAAAAACAATCAATAAAAGGCAGATTTGTGTCATTGAATCTCAAAATGAATGACTGACATTTAACTTGATACACTCTGCTTATGTAAGTGAACAAGCGTTTTTTTGTGATGAAGCATGTTACAGATTCTCTGTGCTGCATGATTCAGTGTCAGCGACACTTTGCAAAGAGAGGTCACTGTCTCAGATTATTTATTGCTATTCATTCATGTAAAACCTGTATTGAACATTACACAAGCAATAAAATACTCTTATTTGATTTAATTCAGCCTTAATAATAATGACCATGTCATTGTTCATAATTGGTGTCATCAGTACATTCTGCATTTTGATAATCGCCTTGAGTCAGTTGAGACGATTAGCAATGTATTGGCCAATTTAAAAGCTGATATACCATTTAAGCAGATTGTTTTATGTAATCATGTAACTTAATTCAGAGTTAAGTGTGTCATGTTTCTTTTTACTCATTCAATGTGTGACTTTATGTAAGTCAGTGCAGCCAGAAACCTAAGACAGAGAGGGCACTCAAAAATCCTGAATTAAAATCTACGGAAGAATTCAGCAGCAGCAAAAGTGGTGGTAAAATTAGTTTTTAAAATATTATTTGAGGGTAAAGTTTGCAAACTTTGAAAGTGTTTTTCTTTTTTTTTATTGGATTTAACTGATTCTGCACATGCAGTTTTTATGTCATGGTGATCATTGACATGCAAGGTAATTAAGATCATCCTTTTCAATGCATGTCCAATATGTGCCTTGAGGCTTTTCTAGGTGGCTGCCAAGTAAAGAGATCTACACCTGGAAGGATTTTGGTATGGCTATCTAGAAGAGAAAAAAAAAAAGCTTCCTAGCTCATTAGTGTAATGATCCAGTTAGTGTTATGGTAACATTTGTGTTTTGGTGCCCTGACCACCAAAATGAGGACTGAACTGCAGAACAAACTGAACAAAGTTTCTTAATTTATATCTTGTGCATTATGTTAAATGTTGAAATCATAATAAACAGGATACAATTTGGAAAATGCGTATATAACTAAACACAGCTTTACTCCCATTTCCTCAGGAAATGCCTCATCCTCGGACCCTGAATGACAGTGGATGTCCGCTGGGAGACACAGAACTTTTTGACAATGGTCTGGATGATGAAGAAGAAGAGTCTCTGGATGCCATCCGTGCTGCAGTCAAGCAAAAGATGAAAAAACATAAGGTGCAAAAACAATGAGTAGTTTAAAAAACGGGGGCTCTCCATATGTCTTCCAGCACTATAAAAGAGAACTACTTGCAATTACTATCGTTCATGTTTGGCCTTTGACTTGTTTCCTTAATTAGAATTGAAACAGCTGCTGTATTTACGTCAGTGATTTGAGCTTAAATTTAAATCCTTTCATTTTGATGTAACACTTTGGTTTAATGTTGTGGTGAGAAGTGTTGGACCATGTTGGACACTGTGTAAATAGTCCTTTTGCTTGATGTTGCTGCAGGATCCCCTTTTGAATGGGGAGGAAGATGAGGAGACACCAGGGAAGCCCCAGCGTGCAGTATGCAACATCAAAATTAAAAAGATAAATAAATACGATATACTTTAAATTGCAAACACTTTGTCATTCCAACTATGTGATGTTTTCAGGAGAGAAAAGCTGCACGTGCCAGCAAAGAGGCAATGAAGCAGCTCCACAGTGATTCTCAGAGGCTGATCAGAGGTCAGTTGATAAGACACATTTATTTACCCCATGATGTTTTATTGTGGACAATAATTTGAAAAGCAGGATAATATTCTAGTCGTCTCCATACCTGCCAACACTCCTGGTGCTTCTGTTTCTCCCACACTTTAAGAACAACTCATGGTGCCCACCCATTTTGCTGTTTCTTCTGGGAATCGACTCTGAATCTGCATGACACTCAAACTTTATTATGAATAACTAAAGTAGATGCATCTTTAAGGTTTTTGTTTTATTGTTACAGAAGTTGTCAGATTGTCTATGAAGCACAGTCTACTTGTGCAAGCCAACATTACAACCTAAAATCTCATTCGATGGGTGTGTATGGAGCTGATCGCTGCACTGGAAGTAGTTTGCTATCTTATAGTTTACGTGTCTTATAGTATACTAGGGTCTCCTTGGGTCCAAAGAAATACATTTCACCATCAGACAGTGACTGATGTTGTTGACTTCGGTAAAGCTGGAAAGATATTCACTTATTCAAGCTCCTAGAATCAATAACTCATAGGCGAAACATTGCAAAAATGCAAACAGTTTTTCTTTCCAACTGTATTGAAGTAGAGAATGATCTAAAACTTTCATTAAAGACAACGAGTAATATTTTTCTCTGTGCAAATGTTGGCAGGTATAGTAGTTTAATGACTTATCTATTACTTAAACTGCATTCTTCTGTCTTTTTAGAGTCTTCACTTGGCCTGCCCTACCACATCCCTGAGCCCAAGACTATTGACCAGTTCTTTAAGAAGAGAGCCAGGCCAGAGGGTCCTGCCATGGCATTGTTGAAGTAAATACTAACACGACAAACATTTGACACATTTTCAGATCAGACACCAGCTATCTAAGGATAGTCGCTGGACCTGCTAATTTCACATATGTGCAGTTTTGATTAATTGTAATTTTACTCTGTCCAAGTAAAATGTTTACATTTATAAAATCTTTCTCCTTTCAGATCTACAAAGTACTCAGAAATGATGACACCAGCAGCTCCTCCACCTCCTGTAAACCCACCCAGTAAACTGCCATCCACAGAGCAGGACTGTAATTCTTCTCTAGATCTCTCATCCAATCAGATCCAGCCCTTACTTCAGCCAGCAGCTACCTCATCCCCGCAACAGGAGGGCCTCAGCCAGGCCAGAGAAGCTTCTGTGGACTTGGATCCTGAGCAGGAGTCAGGCCCAATGCTTTACCTCTCCGAGAGTCTGCAGGATTCAGTCACAGCTGATGCTGAAAACAAACCTGCATCTGACTTTGGAGAGGTAACCTCAGCTACAACCTTACCACAAAATCCAACTGCAGCATCATCTGACTCTGAAACCCTGCAGAAAGAGCCTGCATCTGGGATTTTGGTTGAGCCTGTGGCTCCTCTGTGTCTGAGTGCTGATTCAGCTCCAGCAGAACCCTCAGTGCAGCAGCCCACCAAGCCAAAGAAAAACAAATTGGCCAGACTAAAAGAGCTAGGACTGGACCCCCCACCCGTTGCAAAATTGTGTCCAGATGATGGAGCTTTTGTTCATCTCGAGCCTCCACAGCTCAACCCTGGTGAGTCAAAAATCTTTCCTGATTTCAACAAGAAGAGATCAAGAGCTAAGGCTGATTCAGACTAAATAATATTTTGTTTCTTTGCAAAGGTCACTGTGACAAATTAGGCGATTATAGGTTATTTCTTTTCACAACGTGCGTGATGTCATTGGGAAGGAAGCACTAGCAGGCTTCCAGAAAAAAGTGTGCATGATGTTAATCTATTTCACCAAGCTACACTGGCAACATTCTTCCTCTTTGATTTTTGTCATGTTTACAGTTGTACACAGCTGAGCAGCAGAACTCTAAATGGCTGGCCAAGCACTCTGTGCTCATATTGGTCAACTTTACAAAGGTTTGGGAAGACAGGAAATAATTCTAAAATGCTGCCCTTTCTGTTGGGACTTCATGAGGTGTCCCAGATGCAGCATCAGTTTTTAAATCCTTTATGACACACAATGTGAGATAAAACCCTGAACTGTTATGAACTACAACCATTTTTGTTCCTGACCCAATGCAACGTCCTGTATCTTCTGTGTCAGGCTGTGATCGATTTGTTCTGTAGTCTGAACCCAGCTAAATCAAAGATAACCTCTCTTTTACCTCTCTTCTTCTTCAATTAGGTGTGGAGGCTCTGAAGGAGCGTTACCTTCGTCACATACATGCACCCACACGCCCCCAAGGAGAGCGCACTTTGCAGCTTAACATCATCCGCAAGGACAACACGCCATCTGGCCAGGAAGAGTTGCACACCGAGTCTCTCACTGTGACTGTTAAAGAAGGAGCAGAGGAGTCTGTGACCACCAAACCAGGTTTGGATATGTTATCACAGTTTTGTATTGTACAGTAGTTTTTATTTTTACATTGTTTTGAATTTCTGTGAGCTTGGTCATTTCAGTTTAGTTTTTATTTATTATATTATAATTAATTTAATGTAATTTATTAAGTACATTATAGTTTGTTAGTTTTCCTTTTTTAGTCTATTTTTAATTTTTATTTTAGGTAACATTTTTTGGGGGTTTTTGAGTTAACAATAACCTTTTATAAGATGGAGACAAAAATACTCTTAACTGTCATGTGTTTAAGATTCAGAACCTGACCCTCTTACAGTCATTAACGGCAACTAAAAGCTTATTTTGGCAGAGCGACGCATGAACCGACTGGAAATAATATGACTCTACTGGTCCTCTCTGTGTAGGAGAGAAGCTGCTGACTCTGAAGCAGCGCCTGCAGCTCGCCATGGCCCAACGGAGAAAAGAGGAGAGGGTGCGCAAGGCCGAGTTGAATCGCCTAGACAACGAAGACTGTGGGGAGGAAGAAGAGGAGGAGGAAGATATGACGGATGAGTCAGAGGAAGAAGAGGTACAAGGATGATTGTGGTGTTCTGCAAAAATTTCTGCTTTTACCCCCTTTGCACTTGCATCAAGCTGTTCTTCTGTCTCAGGGTGTAGATGACTTATTGGGAGGTGATGATGGTGAAGAAGAAGAAGTGAAGAACGATGAAGATGAGGAAGAAGGCAGCGTGGCCCAGAATTTGAGGACCCCTTCTCCTGTGGCACTGATTGGACCATCGCCAACTCCTGACCTCGTTAATACAGATGGCACTCTCATGCTGTTCCCGGGAAACTCTTCCTCGCGCACTGGGTGTGTTTTGAAGGTTTTTTTTTTCTCGTGTGTGTTTATAACATTGCAGTTTTGAAGGGGCACCTTTTTTGAAAAATACTACTTTTTGGCTGTAAGGTCTCACTTGCAGCAGTTTGTAAAATGGAGAAAAGCCAAATAATGGCAGGCGTTTATCATTTTTGTTTTTCCTATTTCTTATTTTCTTTTTTAGTGATGGTGTTAGAAGGTCTGGGCCGTCTGGACATGACAGCGGCAATAAGATGGGTGGGTAAAGGGGAAGACTTCCATTCAGTTTGTCCATATTTCCTCCAAGACAGATTACTGCTTTAAAGTCTGTTTTTTATTGAGAGAAATTGAAAGTGCTTTGTTTTCCTCTCCTTTCCCTCTTGTCTCCAGAAGAGGATGACTCTCTGTCCCTGGTGAAGGACAACAGCCACAACAGCAGCTTTGAGCTTGCGGGGTCCATGATTACATCATACCAACCAGTGAATAACCAGCGCACCACAGGAAGAAGCGTCCTTAACTCCTCCATTTTCCGCTCCCCTTCACCCTGCCTCTTCAGGCCGAGCTTCCTCGGCTCTGCCTCGAAGGTGAGATGAAGAGCTTTTCATTCGCTCTAATTATTGCAGCATCAGACAGATTTCATTAGGGGTTTGAATTTTGCCAAAAACATGCCCTGGGTTAAATACATGCATTTTTAGTTTAGTCAAAATGGATGAATGGATAAGGCTCAGAGAAAAATCCACAAATAAGACTTTACATTTTTAAAAAGTTACAATTTGTGCAGTTGTAAATGTATGTTTACTCTTATTTGCAAATAACCAAGAGCTTATGCGCAAGTGTAGTTTAAATACAAGTAGAATAAAAGAAAATGGAGAAAACCAACTACGCAATAAATTAAATCTCAGACATTATTATGAGCATTTATATTTTTTTTATCATTTTATTTTCCAGAGTTCAGGAAAACTCTCTGAGCCTTCTCTTTGCCTTCCTGTTGAAGACTCCCAAGACCTGTACGCACCTCCATCCCCGAGTGCAGATTCAGGTCCCCTGGATGGAGCTGCTTCTGGTCCTGGTCTGGCAGGTGACTCTGAGGGTCGTTTTTCCCTTGAAGACGATGCTCATTCCCAGTTACTTGACGCAGATGGTTTCCTAAACGTGGGGCCACGCCCCGGTGCACCTCCCTCCCACAAAAGGCAGTTGATCTTGGACAGCCTGGATGAAAACGCAATGGATGCACACATGGGAGAGTTGTTGGGGTTGTGTTCAGGTGGTTTTGGGTCAGCGAAGAGCAGCTCCACAGTGGGAGAGGGGCTTGGAGCAACGCAGGAGGATGAGCTGCTTGGATTGTGCTCAGGAGCATTTCCACCAACGCAGGCTGAGAAGGACCAGACGGAAAAAAGGAAAGGGGGAGGACGGGATGAAGAGTCTGAAAATACCATGGATCAGCTGCTGGGTCTGTGTTCAGGCAAATTTCCAAGTCCAGGTAAGAGCGTGTACATTTCTCTTTTTTTATTTATAAATGAGCAAATTATCAGTAAATCAAAACATTACGTCATTACTTTTTTCTTTTTACGTCCTCTACAATTTATGGTTTTGTATTTTTTCAAACGTTAAGTCATTTTTAATAGTTTTCCAACCATTTACACAATACTTTCTCGTTTGCTGCTGATTATAGGTTCTACTCACACAGCTTCACCATCACAAGACAGGTGCAGTATAAATATCTTTGATATCATCTGAAATCAGCAAGGACCTTATTTTTTTGTTTTTGTTAATAATCTGTAAAGGTTGATTAGTTTCTGTGATCCTTTAAGCTGCTCTTGTCTCCCTCATTACCTCCATTCTGCTTTGATGAAAGGATTATAGGAATAATAAGTATTTATGTGCAATGTGAGATTTTCACTCTGATTTTTCACTTTTAAGTAAAATGAAGCCAGAGGAGGGAGAGCAACAGCAGCAGGAGGACGAGGAGGAGGAGGAGGAAGAGGAGGACTGCGAGTTCCGGCTCCTATCAGATGTCGAGAGTGAGCAGGTAAAAAAAATAAAAATAAAAACAAGCACAAACCTTTGTGTGTTGTTTTTTTTTGTTTTGTTTTTCTTAAAATATCATGCAGTTATTAAAATATGAAAAATTACTTGTGGATGTAAAGGAGGACAACAATGATGATTATGGAGAGGAGGAGGAAAATGATGAGGAAGATGAAGAGGAAGACGATGTGGAAGTGGAGGAGCTGCAGGGTGTGTTTGCACCACAGCGGGCTAAGAAAAAGAAGAAAATGTAAGTGAACCTTCATTCAACACGACCGAAAAGTTGAAAAGTTTGTGTTGTGCTGGATATCCTTTATGACTTTGAAAGTTGTGTTTAAGCTTGGCTGCCGTTTGACTGATGAAATGATGTGCTGCATTTTCTGCTGTTCACTTTTTTAGGTTAATTCTCATTTAGAACTATTAAACTATATTCTTGCCTTTTGAAACAGGTCATTGGCCACTAACCATCCATCTGCAGCCTACAGCACATTAAACTTTGAATGGGCTGTAACTAATTATTATTAGGCCAAAGCTGCTCTCATTAGGAATTATTGTTTTCCTTTACATATACATAAAATACTCTGAAGAGTATAGAAATGTGTACTTTTCACTGCTGATCCACACCAGTGATACAGGTTTGAATGGATTCTTGCATCCCCTTTACAGGCAACTGACTGACTACTTGGACTCGGAGGCCGAGCTGTCTGGTAGTGACGCAGGCAGTGATGATGAGGACGAGGACAGAGGAAGCGAGTATGAGGAAGAGGAGCTTTTGGAAGAGCTTCCCTCTGATGAAGAGCTGCACAACCAAGTCAACAAGATCCACATGTGAGTGAAGACTAATTGATTTATAAAATAAACAGTCCTCATGTCTTTTGTATGAACTGCATTAGTGAAAGTACAGAGGGGGCCATTAGAGATGAACCTGTGGCATAAAAATGAGTTTTAAAAATGCGTCCGTTGTTCTTAAAGGAAGCAGATTTTGGATGACGACAAGCGTCGCCTGAGGCTATACCAGGAGCGCTACCTGGCTGATGGAGACTTGCACTCTGACGGTCCGGGGCGAGCCCGTCGCTTCCGCTGGAAAAATATTGGTGAGTTTACAGGATGAAGGATTAAACGCCTTAAAAAAAGAAATGCTGGTAATGAGTGTTGGTAGGACTTGATTCAAGTAACAGCAGTAATAAAAATCCACAAGTATAAATAAATCCTAAGATTTTCGGCTATTCATTTTCAGGTTTTATAAGAATTTAGCTAAATATTATCTGTATTCAGTCAAGTTTTTTAGCATCTTGTCACAAGTCAGTGGATACAATATAGATTAGAAATAGACAAAGAAACACTGTAAACAAAAAAAATATCTAAATTATTTTAATCAAAGCAACCTAAATGTGTAGAAGTGAATGATAAGTGATTTTTGGTGCTGACTGTACAAATTTGTCATTTTGTTTTTAATTTTAATCTTTGGTCCAGATGATGATTTCAGCATGGAAAGGACTGGAGCAGAGGGCGAGGAAGACGGGGAGGACGAGGATGATGTGGACCAAGCTGAGGTCCAAAGAAGGATAGAGAGACTGGAGAGAGAACAATGGCTCAGGGAACAGGTGGTTTGCAGTTTTTTTGTTTTTTTCTGGTTTTTTTTTTTTGCAGTGGGGCAAAAAAGTATTTAGTCAGCCACCAATTGTGCAAGTTCTCCCACTTAAAAAGATGAGAGAGGCCTGTAATTTTCATCATAGGT
>VUQS01022688.1:0-13317 GCA_015108495.1 Heterochromis multidens | reverse complement strand
TTATATAAAAAAGATTTTTTTTTTTTGTTTTTTTTGTTTTTTTTGTTTTTTTTTTGTTTGGGGGTGGGGGGGGGGGGGGGGGGGGGGGGGGGGGGGTTCCCATGATGCACTGAGCATTTCTTTTTCACTCATCTCTTTTCACTCTGTGTGTTTATACAGTACTACTGCATTTATTCATTAGTAATTATTAAACTCTGGCTCTGTCTCCTATAGTTTGCCTTTTGTCCTGTCTCTCTCTGTTCTCTTCTCTTTCCCCTCACTCCCAACCGATCGCAGGTGATGGCTGTCCCTCCCTGAACCTGGTTCTGCAGGAGGTTTCTTCCTGTTAAAAGGGAGTTTTTCCTTCCTACTGTCGCCAAGTCCTTGCTCATAGGGAGTCGTCTGATTGTTAGGGTTTCTTTCTAATATTGACTGTTGTTGTGAATTGGGCTATATAAATAAAATAGATTTGAATTGAATTATTCATCTCTTCTTTTTGGAGTTGTCTTTTGAAAGTGTAAATATGTGAAACTCTGCAGTAATAGAAAAGGGGGCTTTAAACAACAGAGATGTGATTAGTTTTAAAGACATTTAAATGCACAAATTAGATAGAATGTTGCTATTAATACCAGACAAGTGTCAGGAATATTGTGAATTTTTTATACACTTATTATTGCTGTGCTTTTTTTTTCTTTTTATTAATCATTAATACATATTAATTTGTTTTCAAGGCCATTAAATATGACGTTTGGCCCTTTATGTGTCAGTCTAGAGCTGCTTCTGCTGCTGATTTGAAGGTACCTGCCAGAAAGGTGTTGCTTGATATGAACACTCAAAGAATGTGTGTCAGCTAGCAGCCTCATCTTGATTAACTCACCTCAGAGAAATTTGCGGAGTGGCTTTAACTGACACTGTAGTCTCTAATGGGAAATTCTATTTTCCTCTTTTGAGAGAAAGCAAAGCAGAAAGGGAACAAGAGGAGCACAAATGAAACAGAGTGGAACCTGTACACATATACAAGCCCTCTTGATACTCCACATCAGGTGATCAGTGTGTCAGTGAGGCCTTCTATCCATAACAGCCTTCCCAGGTGCAATTCAATAATGTCCCTAAACCCAGCAAAGTGAATCCATGTGCAATTTATTACTGTCATCTTCCAACATCTTGGGAGGAAGGTTGAAGTCAATTATGTCTTTTGCTCTTTATGTTGAGTGCTGTATTAAGTGTCTCTGTCAAGAGTGTCAAATTGATACAAGGAAACAAAAGCACAGCTGGGATTTTGCCCTCTTCATAGTCTCACAGCTCAGTAGTAGTCCTGGTATGTTTGCAGTCTTGAGAGACACATAAAAGATCAGAATATGGAAGTTCTGACAGACAAGTGATAATGAGTTGGGGCTGAACAAAGCACTAATCACCAAATGTTTTAACATCCTCTGAAAAATGTTAGTAAATTAAAGAATTGGGGGTGGGCTGCCATAGGGTGAGAGGCGGGGTGCACCCTGGACAGGTCGCCAGTCTGTCGCATGGCTAACACAGAGAGACAGACAACCATTCCCACTCACATTCAAACCTACGGCCAATTTAGTATCACCAATTAACCTAACCCCACTATGTTCCTGAACATAGATCTTTAATTTATGTGTTGGAGATAATCTTCTCTTTCTTTGGTAAAACAAATTTTTTTCTTTCCAAGTTCCAGAACAATTGTTATTGTTTATCACATTCAAAGGAATTATAGTTATAGTTATAGTATAGAACAGCAAGAATCCATTAGCCCTTGTAATCAATATGTTCCTCCTTCTCCTTCATGCACCAGTGTGACAAGGTGTCCTGGAGGCACAGAGATTGTGAAAATACTGAACCAGGCCACAGCTGTTGACTAGTCACATTATCTCTAAATTACCCTCTCCACTCTCTCCCTCTATGTGTGTATGATCTTTCACAGGGGACCTGGTGTCAGATGATGAGCACTTGGAAATCCCATCTATATCCAGACAGAGAGCAGGAACGTATGAATGCACAGCTGTCAATGATATTGACACAGATGTGCAGACTGTAGACATCACCGTCAACTGTGAGTCAACTGCTAAATGTTTCCAAAACTGTTCACACAAATAGTGCTAAATTTAAAAAAAAATTTTAATACTACAGAGTATTGGACTGGTGCTCATGTAAAAAAAATACAGTTTAACACACTTCATACATCTGATAAACTGTGGGACTTTTTTCACTATTTTGGGTCCTTTCAGACAGACATTGACCAAAATTCTGTAATGTCTAAGATATCTATCCATCTTTTTCCTCTTATCCACGATAGGGTTGAGCTGGGTAGGGTACACCCTGGGCAGTTCGCCAATCTGTTGCAGGCCTAACACTTCATTATACTTCTAAATAATCCATCAAATAAGAACAATGAATTATTAGTCATAGCATTCTTAGTAAGTGAAGTTCTAGTGGTCGACAAATATACTTCTACTAGACTGGACTGGATTAAATTTTTTTTTTTCAAATAGCAAACACTTTATTAGGAACTGCACACTAATTTGTAGTGCTATTGGGTAGCGCATTCCTTTTCTGTCTAACTTCAGTTATTGGTGTCATAGATTCCACATAGTAAGAATAAGAATATGAATTATATATATTTTTATTATTATTATTATTTATTTATTTATTTAATTTTTTTTGAGCTTGTGTATAGAATGCCATTAAGCCAATATTAAATATTTGGACATGTTTTGAATCTGGGGTGCCGTTCTGCTCAGCACTGCATATAAAAAAGTCTAACTTCACATATACTTTCTGTCACCCCCATCCATTCTGAAAATTCTCCTCTAAGTTCTCTAATCAAGAAAACGTTTCCATCTGCAGAACAACTACCTAAAACTACTGATTGGATGATTTTAGTTTTTAGCTTTTTTTTTTACACCATTATCAGACTGCTGTGATAAAACTGCAGGAGATCAGCAGTTTGAGAAACAGTCAAACCAGCAAGGCAGTAAGATCACATTTTGGCCTCATTATGATTTCTGACTTGGTTATTAGCTGAAGCTTGTGACCTTTATCTCCAGGAGTTTATGCATTACACTCCTGCTACATGATAGGCTGACTGGATAATTACAAGAGTAATCAGGGCTACAGGTGTTCCTAATAGTGCTTGGTGAGTGTGCCAATTTGAAGCTTTTATTTATTTATTTAATCTGCAAGTATGTGCTACTTTAAAAAAAAAAAAAACCCTCATTGTCACTGTCAAGTATGGAGTACTTTTAGATTCAAAACTGATATATTATTATATTGTTTATTTATGTGAACCTATATCTAATAATAGCCTACTGTGTATATCAGAGCTTAATTTAACTTTCTCTCTTCAACTATGTTTAAAATAGTTGATTATCAGGAAATTAATCTGCAACTTAATAATTAGTTAATTTGTCAAACTTAAATGCCAAATGCTATATAAAAACTAGCATTTCAGTAGTAATGATTGCTGTCGTTGTTTGGCAAAGCTATTTGACAGAAAACTGATTTTGTGGCTTTTTGAACATTGGATTATACTTTATTATCACAAAACTGTAATTGGCTTTTTATTGTTTTCTGGCATTTTATAGTACAAGAGATAATTCATTTTATCTTTGTGTAGTCACCACTTTCTAGTTACCACAGAGAGCCCCGAACATAGGCCCATGAGCAATAACTGAGTACTAACACTATGCAATTTCACCAGTGTAATAAATATTGTATATAATTTGAACGATAAATACCTGTTCACTTGTGGTAGTGGCATAGATTCAAGAGAGTGCCATGACCCTTCTCTCCTGATTGACATGACTTGTGCTGCCTTGTAGTCCTGAACACAACATTCCTATATGATTCTGCCTGCTTATAGATGCTCCAATTGTGTCAGAGGGCAGAGATATTGGAGTGACACTGGGCCAGAGAGGAGTGCTGGAGTGTAAGGCTGATGCAGTGCCCGAGGCAGATTTTAAATGGTATAAAGATGACAGAAGGTAATTGGTTTTACATTTGCATTTTATATAGGCAAATTGAAGATATATGAATATGTGTGTGTGCTCAGGTTATTGATGGTTAATGATCTGCTGTGAGATTTCTGGTCCTAATACTACCTAAACTGATTTTAACTCATTTCAGAAAAAAAAAAGAAAAAGAAAATATTATTGATATGATTTGATGTTTTTTCACTCATTTAGGATCTTTAATGGCTTTGATGGTATGGAGATTGTCAGTACTGGACTAGGGTCAAAGCTGACATTCTTTAATGTCTCTGATGGAGATTATGGTAACTACACATGTGTCGCCATCAACAAACTTGGGAGCTCAAACACAAGCTTCCTTCTGTATGGTAAGTACATTTATAATATATGACAACAGGATCTATAACTAAGGTGTTGTAATATGTTATGTTTGTACAAAAGAAAGGTGTTGTATGTAGGTATTTTATTTTTGATGTTTAGTCGCTGCTAACCAGATCACTGTTGCGGCAGTCCTTATTATCACTGAGCTGCGTCTCTAATCAGTCTTGGATGTAGTGACCAGAGGTACAGGCTGCAGCCCACGATGGTAATTGCTGTTCTGCTGTGGAGCCACTCAAACCAGAACCTGCAGCCAGTGGAGAATTTGTTATGTACTGTACACTGAGCTCACCAAGGCTACAACGCAGAATAAGGAGTACTATCATCAAATACAGTCCAAGATGGTTGCATTAACCAAGTACTACCCTGGGTGTATCTCCACTGTTCTGTCTTTTCAAATGTCACCAGAAGCATTTCAAGTAGACAGTTGCATCTGCAAGGAATCTCTTATTTTGAAAATTTATTGGATTCTCTGTGCTGTCTGACTTCCTGTCCTCTTCATCTGCTCTGCTTATTTTAATGTGGCTTTCATCAAAAATAGGCACAGCACTATTATTAGTCATGCAGAGTGGATAGGCACTTCTGGGACTCTTCTGAAACATTTGGTGAGATTGCAATCATTGTCTTCAGTGGGCACAATGACATGCTTGGTGTATTAGAGACTTAAGACAGGCATGGGTTGAGGTTAGCTAGTTAGCAGCAACTAAACTTTTTAAATGAAGTACTTAACATCATGGGGGCAGTATTAAACCACTGATGTATTTATATTAAAAAAAAAAATAAATAAAAGAGTACTGGGTTTCAGGAGGTTTACTGTTATTTCATGTTATATCATGAGGCCTATAAAGCTGGTTACCAAACCCCAAAGCCCTGCTGGTACTGTGTCTATTTTTTAACAAATTTACTTTTCCTAATTTCCTAACAATTTAAGCTAACTTTTTCAACTGACTTGCAAACTCTTGCAACCATCTGTTGCTTTTACCTACCTACTTCTTGCTGCCTCCCAATTAAATAATTTGCTCATACAGATTTTTTTTCCAATTTTAATAATGTTTAGTTGATGTATTAAAGTGAACATGTGAAGCTGAGAAAAAATATTACATTTTTACAGTTTGTTTCATTCATATTGATTGTGTATGGCATAATTGTTTATTATTGTATTTA
The DNA here is from genome assembly GCA_015108495.1 of Heterochromis multidens. Lineage (NCBI taxonomy): Eukaryota > Metazoa > Chordata > Actinopteri > Cichliformes > Cichlidae > Heterochromis > Heterochromis multidens. The sequence goes on along the minus strand of VUQS01022688.1, from coordinate 7,807 downwards.
ACCCATTGCACATGTTTGGGTAATGTTTGAAAAGGCACTTGATGCGCGTTTACATTAAAGTCAAATTGGAAACCTTAGTAAACTCTGCCTAGATAGTAGCAACATTGGATAGTATATTGTTTCAGTTTTTTACAACAGTTACTGTCACATTAAAGAATAAAAAGTGAAAGTGAAATCAGTGAAATGTGAAACATCCACACAGAATAATTCATTATTATTTACTGTAATTATCGTATTTCTAATTTTTCCTAAACTGTTATGCACATGTAAAGACAACAGTTAAACTGCTGTAAATTACTGCAAAAATGAAAGGAGTGACAACTGGCCATTCTATGTTAGGACACTGTCAGACTAAGCATAAGCCTATAGAACTCTCTATCAAGTGGTAGAAAAAACCAAAAAAATGGGAAATAATTTTTAAAACTCCATCAGTTACGAAGCCTGTGTGAGCTTTAAATGCACTCTCCTCATGTAAGCATTGCAACTCTTTCTGAAAATATACTGCAATGTCTGAATAAAGCCATAAGAAAAGCCATAATGTGACAGACAGCCATGTGAATAATAAAAAGCCATTTCTTTACACATCTGATGAAGGAACCCTGTTACATATTGCATATCCTAAAGGGGCTTTATTAGGAGGATGCACAGATCTGTGCTGTTCTTAAAATTATGTTACTTTCTATCACTGAAGTTTTACTAAAATTACTTTTTCAGAAAATTAAAACTCTGTGTTTTTTGTTTAGGACCCACCCTTTTCTTTTATGAATGGCTGTTGCTGCTGTTTTGTCAGTTGAACTCTCTAGTCTGAAAGTGTGCTATCACAGTGTTTCTGTTCTGTTTCTGACATGTTGCTCTGTTCAATTTGTTCCCCTGGTGTAGTGGTAATTGAACCCACTAGCTCAACGCTTTTGCAAGGTTAGTATTCTACACCAGCATGCACTTCAACTGTCGTGGTTCAAAAGTATTAACTGCATGCTGGAACCTGTGGAACATTGCCATTTTCGCAATTGGAAGTTAGGCTGCATTGGAATTTCAGAGATGGTCTCTGCTACATTTGACAAAAAGAGAAATAATTTTTCTTGGCTTTTTGAACCTGTCAAAATTGCACTTTTTTAACCACTTCTGTTGTTTTTATGAATTGACATGTTAGAGTTGTTGTGTGGTGAGCAGCATCTCTGAGGATGGTGAGCAGCAAAGCAAACTGAGACGTGAATCTGTGAAAATGGTCAATGAACCCTGTTTCATTAACTGTGTTTCATCTTTCTCCTCTGCAAACCTAACTGCCTCTCTGTGTGATGTTGGCTTCATTTTGATTTTTTGCATGCTCTTTTTCCAATGTAAGTATTCATTATTTTTGATGTTATCATTTGTTTTTTTGTGATCCTTTATAACCTGTATTTGCTGCATTTTTAACTCTACATGCTGCAGAAGATGTAAAAGCAAACAAACAAAATTGCATATTTCTTGTGTGAATCTGTGCACATTTTTAAGGACCAGCACTTTAATATGTGAAGCTGCAGAGATAATCACCACACCTACTTTTTATTTAATATGTCCTTGTGACTGCTGGTTGCAGAATTTTGTAGGCAGATCCATTCCATTACCACAGCAGCATTGTATTGATGGCTTTGGTTTTGACTATGACTATGCGTGATTGCCATTCTTCTAATTAGCTGTAGGCAGGATTAGGGATAATCCACTGTGGAAGGATAATTGGATAGATGCCCCCAAATGAAACTGTGATGAACTCATGGAAATCCAAGGGAAATGAGTAGTTATTGTTTTACCAGTTTCAAAGTAAAAATTTAAAAATGGTCCAAAAATCCTTATATAATACACTCTTTTTGATGGAACGTGCCTCATCCCTGTAAAAGGACATGATGAAAATATTACACGTTTTTGTTCATAAAATGCATCATACCGTACTTTTGTAATTTTAGCAGTGGACATGTTAAAAAAATATTAATACTAGAAGACTGCATTTTAATTTTAATAAGTGTAAAACTTTTTCAGATCAGTTCTCAATCCTAAGAATGTCCTTGAAAAAGTAACCTCCTTCAAGCCATTAGCAAGGTTCATTTTTAGTCCTTGTAAACCTTAGTGCAGACCATGTCACCTTGATCACCGGACTCAAAAACACAAATGGAAGTTTTATAATTTAATTATAGTTTTTTGAGAGTGCTGTTACTTCCTAACCAAGATTACTTCCTGACTCTGGTTTTCTTTGTTCATCCTCCATTATCATTAAAACTTCATATTTAGCCAAGACTGCATGAGAAAACAACTATTCAGTGTTATGATGCTTGTCAGTTATGTGCTAAATGTATCAGATGTGTCTTAACTCCAAGGATGAATAATAGAAAATACATGCTGAAGATTAATTAACAGTTTCCACATACAGAATAAACTATTTAACAAATACAGGTAGAGATTGCTGCATAGCTAATGATGTCAACAATATATATTACAAATACAGTTTAATGAAAGAGAATCAGGGACAGAAACCTGAGGGACTTCAAAATACTAGCCATGGCATTTGTCACTTGGCATTGTTTTAACTTAAAACCAAAGCCAACAGACATTTTAATTACTTTGTTCCTAGACTGTTGCTATGCAAATCTGCTGCATTTCTTCCTCCTAACTCTAATCATTACATAATCTCACTAATTTTTGTCAGTTGTGTTTTGTGGTGAAACAGAATTGCTGTAAGGTAATAAAGTTAGTAGCTTGTCCAGCCTCTTCAAATCATTCAAATCATTGTTAACTTTATGAGTATTAAACCAAGACCATGGCCATACAGTATGTGAGTGTGCATTGTCAAATAACTTTTTAAAGCACATTATCAATTTCCCTCAGCTAAGCTCTGAACTGCATTTTGTCAATATTTTAAGTATGGACATTTAGCAGCTGTGCATTAATTATACTGTTTCTTGCTATGGATGGAATACAGTGTGCAAGATTTCATGTTTCACTCAAAATGCATTTACTGTTGCAAATTATTCGTGTATAACTTCTGGAAGCCAACTTTGCTTACATGATTTATTCAGTAGCAGCTTTCTATGGCCATTTGCTAGAACATACTGTACCATCAAGGACACAACCAAGTGTCTCTAAAATTTAACTCTGTATTATAGTAGCATGAACTTCTGCATTACAACTGTAGTACTGTGACATTAAATTTTATTTTCATGCCATCTTACAAATAAAATCATACTTTCCATACTAATTCCCAATAATTCTAAATATTAAACCATAATCACTCTTATAGCTGTAATCACTTCTTATTAAATCATTGTTATCACAAAATCACATATGTTCTGTTATGCTGGATTGTTCGCAGAAATCTGTGATTTTGAAGTCTATTAATTTACCTCCAGTAGTGCTGCTGCAAAAGAAGAACAAATTATCAGTGGTGAAGCTTACCCAGATGTTTTTCCTCCTTCCCTCTTGTCAGGACCGAGAGCAGTTCAGGATGGCAGCGGCGGTGCAATGAGAGTGCACTCATACAACTGTCTCCTCTTTATTGTGATTCTGCCCTTCCTGATTAGATTTTGAAGAGAAATTGATTTGAACACAAGTGTTTAGTGTGTGTGTGTGTGTGTGTGTGTGTGTGGGTGGGTGTGTCTGTGTGTGTTTGTTTTTTCAACTGAAACCATAAACTGATGCACAGTTAGTGCATGAAGTAATCTACACCGCAATGATGTTGACCCACTACATAAGTATGTAATAAGTCTGAGTTTTTCTGTTTTTTCTTTTGAGATTTCAAAGATGTAACAAATGTTTCACCTTTTAATTGAATTTTGTTGGATACTTTTCTCTTTGAATTATATTATTCTGGATTGTCTCTTTTTACCTATGTTTCTCAAAAAAGATTTTTTAAATGTTGCATCTCCTATTCAAATGGATTTGTCTTAATTTTAACCACACTGACTATTCATGTCAATTCCAAGAAAAGGCAAATTTACAGCAAGTATAAGAGGTGAATGTTAAATAACTCAAAGTTAAACTGAAAGAGTAAAAGAGAATGAATTTAGGTTTCCCTGAGGCTGGAAATCTGGTATTATCATATTTTAATGTATAATAATTATCATTTAGTCTGGTTGTTGAAAGCAGAATTGTTCTTGACCTTCAAGTATTTTTGTTCCCAGCATTATAATGATATACTTATTGTGTTATGCTAATCTTTTTAATTATATTTTTTCAATTATGTTTAGTTTTAAATATTTTTAAGAAGGGGAAATATGAACTTGTAATTATTTGAGACAAATATCCTAGTTTCATGTCTTTGTCTTTTTTGTTGTTGTTCTTTATCAGTACCAGTTGTACACAAAAATATTGTCAAGATTATTATAATTTTTAGAATTTCATAGTTACAAATGGAGGGAATGTTAACTACCCTTGTGTGGAGTTGACATCTGACTTAAGTAATGCAAATTTATAATGCTGTTGGTATTTGTTTGAATATCTTGCCATGTATACATGACACACTTGTTCTACAAATTGTTCCTGTTTATGTTCTAAACCAACACTGGATGGTTACAGAACAGTCATTTTGAGTATGTTAACACAAAACAAACACTTTCTGCATGTATTTAGACACAAATAACCCAAAGACTATATTTCACATACTTCCTGTTTTTCAGTCTCAACACCAAAGACAGTTTTTTTAAGTACTGTCTTCTCACTAACTTGAGAGTAAACTAGAGGTCTTCATGAGTATAAAACTTTGTGTCTGCACAAAAATGTACCACAGGGAACCAAAGTGGATTTGTCTATTTTTAAAATGTAGGGCCCAGACCTAATGCAGAAATAGGTTTAATGGCTGATTTATGAAACTTAAAACTTTTTTTTTCTCACTCTCTCACTGAAAAACACAACATGCTTAGTAACAGCTTTGCAGTTTTGTTGCATATATCAAATATATTACATTAGCTGCCATTTTGAATTATAACAACAATTGCCACCGCTATCATTAGCATGGATTATATGCTATTTGATATGCTTCAAAGTTAGTCTGACCTGTGTGGTTTATTTCCTTATTTCCTGACCCACACTTTCTCATCCTAATAATGTAAGTTACAATACACACACACACACACACACACACACACACATAGCAAATATATCATGTAACAGGGCTGTTTGATCATTGCCAGGCAGTCTCCACTGGTATTAAATGTAATGGAAAACATACCTGGTACCTACAGTAACATAAGACATAGGTCAGAAACATAGACTGTGTATCAAAGATGGATGTAGCCACCGTGACATAAGCCGTTGATTTGCGGCCTCAAGTGTTGCTTTTTGGCTGTTGAGAACCTGAGGACAATATGCACAACCATATACAACAGCGACTTGAATCATACACTGCTTCATCATTTACTATAAATTAAACTGTAATGCACAAAATAAACATGTAAAGATGTATTGAAAGTAGCAGCTGAGACCATAAACTTATTAGAAAAATGTTTAGTTAGTAAACATTTTGCAGTCAAGTTTGTCATTTTTTAAGACTTCTGTACATTTGGACTTTCCTTTGCGACTTAAGCAATTGTCATTAACTCATTAGAAAGAAGGCAGATTTAAGGCACGTTTGCTTCCACTTCATGATTTAGACTCAAAGGCTAAGATCCATCTTTTATATTCTGTCTGTTATCCAATCTTGTACAGGTCCACTGATTTGGGTAGACTCATGAAGACCTCTAGAGTAAATGTGTTGTCTTTTAACATAAGTATGGGTAATTTAAAAAATGCATTTAAAATCATTGATACTCTTAAACCAAAATGTACAGTGTAGGAGTCAGATTGTGAGATGTCTATCAGAACATTACATTTCCAGCTCTTACTAAAATCAAAATAATTGCAGAGTTTACTGTATAGTATGCAAGCCAATTGCAATAAATGAGACTGATCAGAGGTCTCAGCAAAAAGGCCACAACAGTTCTATCACTTGATATATAACTTGCATTATCAAAAAAGACAGAATATATGAGAAAACAAGAAAATCAAATCTCCAGGTTTTATTATGGACAAACATCAGTGTAGGCAGAGTGTCACATGCAGCAAACAATCAGCAGACCTCCTTTACCGTATTTTGTTGTGAGCATGAGAATTTTATGCAACAATCTGTAACCTCTCAGAAAATGACAGCAAGAGTTAAAGCTGGTAATTTATCTTTTTCACATCTCTCATTTTGATAAGAGATTTATACCAACTGCCAGACTGCACTCAGGACCCCCTCCCCAGTAAATGTGTTGTCTTTTAACATGAGTATGCTTTTTTGTTATTGAGTGACAATAACAAAAAAAACTACATCTAGTGTTAGACTACTGGCTTTTGCAATGAGAGGAGAGTTTTTAAGACATTGTGCATCTCTTGCAAAATGCTGTTTGTTTTTGTAAACACTGTTCTTCTTCTATGAGAGTGGACATCATTTTGAATACATCATTTTGCATTTAAAGGTTTCCATTAACACTGCAACAAACAGTGACTTAAAACAAATTAGTGTGTCTGTTTAATGATGGGGAAATGATGCATTTCTTATGATCACAAAGTTATTTTTTAAATCAGGCCAAAAAGGAAGAAAAGGTACATAAAAATAATGATCTCTGTTCTTTTAACATCCAACTTTTGCCCTCTTAAAAGAAAATCCCGATCTTTTCCCTCTGGCTTGTGTCAGAACTAGTGAGGTCCTAGTCCATAATACATCATTCACTTCCATTTTTCTTTTCTTTCCATGGTTCTTGGGGATAACGCGTTTTTCACTTGATGTGAAAACAAGAGCCAACATCCAAATTACAGAGCTTTGAAACAGATAGGATCATTATTGAAATCGATCAGGGTAATCATCACCTGAATCTGACAGGCTAATCATTGTTTGTTTTCACACATCAGACAGAGGGAGAGGGAGAGAGAGAGACTGCAGAATATTATTTATCTCCAGCTCTGTAATGCTTGGAAATTACATGGTAATTATTCCATCCTGTGTTGAAGGAAGGCACTACCGATCACACGTCTATTCTGCACAGTTATTTTGCCACAATATGAACCACATTTAAGGTGGACTGAAGTCAGATCACCTCCTAGGGAAGTTTTTGCAGGGATCCATTCAGAAAAATTCATGTCAAGCAGTTGCTGACAAAATGCAAAATGACAGTATCCCCTCTTTGAGCTGAAAATGAGTTGCATACAAATACACCTTGTTCAGTAATTCCCTCAGCAAAGTATAAAAGTGTCCCATTTTTTAAACATTTTTTTTTACTACCTATTAGCCCAATACTTTAATGGTACTGCAATAACCACCTTAAAGTAGTCCCAGAAAGTTTATTCTGTTCATCTGCACGTAGCATTTTCCATGAGAGAAATGTTTTGTCACTTATCCAAGTGACTTCTTCAGTCTCAGCTGACTGCAGGCTTCCCCAACCTTATAAACAGTACATTTACATAATGACAGAAACCAGCACCACTGACTAACAATGGGCCATGAGGTCAGTTTCATGATCATTAGTATGCAAATTGTCATGACCATTGATCAATGGCCATGAGTACCATTCACAGAGATTGGGGAATGGCTGCAATCACAGCATTGTAAGATGGTGACAGATGTATCCTTAGGCCCCCTCCTCGGTTCAGAGATGGTCTTTCCCTTTTCACGTAAATGGCCTCCTTGACTCCCTGTTGACTCGTTGACTCCCTGTTTATAAGGTTGGGGAAGCCTGCAGTCAGCTGAGACTGAAGAAGTTACCAGAAGGTGACGAAACATTTCTCCCACTAAAAAAACGCTCCGTCCAGATGAACAGATTCAACT
>VUQS01022672.1:3492-13857 GCA_015108495.1 Heterochromis multidens | reverse complement strand
ACAAAACAAAAAAACCAAAAAACAAAAAAAAAAAAAAAAATGTATCAAACAAAAACAAAAAAAAAAAAAAAGTATGACAAACACATACAAAGGACTCTTGCCTTTTCAGCATGTAATTCTTCTTTCAATTCCTCTAATGCCTTTGGACCCAGCCCATACTGTTTCTACACATTCAATATTTCAGTAGCAGATATGAAAGTTGGACTTATCTGTAGCTTTCCCACGAAGTGTCTCCCTTATTCCTGCAGTGGTCTGTATGTTCCACTTTTCCCAAGTGGTTCCATTTCCTCAGTGTTTGGGAGATGATTTTTTTTTCTGTGTTGTTATTTTTTTTTTCTTTAATTAGTTAAGTTCAATGAAGGGTGGTACTGCTTTTGTCTGTGCTTCTGTGTAAATCTGTTGAACTGTAACTACTCTACTTTAAATCTAAGATTAATATACTGTAGTTTCATGTACATTCCCCTTCTGTGATGATAATTCATCTCGTGTCCAGTACCCACTCAATGCTAACTGAGCCAAATTAAGAGCAAAATGAATATTTGTGTTGTTAGCCTCCACTTGTGCAAAGCCTGTGCTTAATTGTACTATTTTTTCAGTATGCCATTTCCTGTTGTGTTATGACCAAAATGTTACATTAGTTCTATTTCTATTTTATCCAAATACTGTAAACACATTATATTGCATGTTAGTCTTATAGCTGGCTTTAAACACTGGATTCTGCCTGCTTTGATTAATAAGTAGCTTCTTGGTTTTGGTACCATTTATGCAAACTATCTTATTTAGTTGCTTGCATTATTTTGACTTTTCTTTTTCTTTTGGAAAACACAAATACATGCAAACCTACATACACAAATGCATCTTCAAGTATCAAGATTTTGTTCAGTAATAAAATGTTCCTTAGTGGAGCCTCTGGACTACTATCACATATTTCCCTTTGTACCAGTTGCATTTCAGTCAAGTCTCTCTTGCTGCTTTCCTTCAGCGGCTTTCTGCCTAAAAAGCTTCCTAGCGGAAAGCTTTTTTAATAACACTCAGGTTTTTTTTTTTTTTATTGTAGTTTAGTAAGGTTAGGAAATAAAGTACCTGTTTAGGTTTAGGAATGGGTCATGGTCTGGGTTAAAATACAACCTTTCAACAACTTGATTGTGTCTTAGAGAACCCTTCTGGCAGAAAGCCCTAAAAGACCTCAACCACACCTAAACACATCCCATCACCCTGCCACATTTGGCAGCATTAGGACTTGAGTGCCACTTTATGAGTCTCTTCAGTAAGCTCCTGTATATTTATATTTAAATTCCATGGACAGAACTCAATTTTATTAGAGGTTCTACAGAAACAAGTAGTGCCAAATTGTGCATACAAACACATTGCAAATGTATCTGATAAACAAAATGCTTGGTGAAGGACAAGAGAAGTGCTATATAAGTTGCAAGTTTTTCAGCATGTCTTCAAGACCTTTAATTCATACTTGGAACAACATATTATCATGGCCACTAGCTGTTGCCTCTTAGTGTACTCTATCTCACCTTGCAACTAACACCCTGCACCTGTGTGCTGGACTGTCTCAGGGGCATCATTGCAAGTATACTCCTACTGTATGTCTATGGATCTGGTGCTTAGGGCCTGTTCTAGTGCTGTCATGATTAGGGCCAATGTGCTACCTGCCTCTTTTTTAGTCACTGATAGGATTTCTTCCTCTATCTGGAGGGGCTTGGTCTTCCATGACATTTCCTTCTCCTCCTCCTATTCATCTCCATCTGTCTTCTGCTGCCTGAGGCAGTTCTTGTTGCAGTTTATCCCAGGGGGCCATCTCCCTGATGTATTCATGGATGCTCCTTGTTTTATCCTGGATCATGGCTCTGACACTCACTTATCCTTGTACTCCCTCTTTTCGTTGCTCATCAAGTCTCAGCATGCTGGACCTTTGGTGGAACTGTGGATTGTAGGGAGTTTTCATGTCTTGACATCAATGGCATCTATCTCCTCTCCAGCCTACTGTTCCAGCTGTGTATCAGATGACTGGTAGGATATTAATGTCTTGGGTACTATCCCTGTAATTGTGGTGGCTTCTCGATACATAACTCATGTATATATACATGTGTATTGTTTATGCACAAATGCTGCATGTCCATGTGTTTATTGGAGTATTTAAACATTAGACAATATCACTCCTTCAAAAAACAAACAAATACATAAATTGTGTCCTGTTAAGATAATGATGAGCACAACAGTGCTGGCTTAATCGTTAATTCTTGCCGGTAGTCATATTGATGCGGCACACTGCCACTCTGTCACTGAATCAAACCGTAATAGCATTTATTTACAAGTCATGGTTTACTGGCACACAGGGCTCTAATTTCACAGGTGTGGGAGAGACTGAGCAGAGTCTGTAACCGTAATCTGCATATTTCCCCAGTCAGTCATCGGTGTGCTCTGCAAAGACCTTCAAATCTCTTCAGAGGTTTGTGTAACTACTCAATGTGTGGGCTGTCGCTTCAGCCTTGCACTACTACTGAACACGTTGCTTCAAGTTATTTTGATTTAAATTTTTATTGATCTGTTACTTTCAAAACATGAGCTTTATCTAAGCCCACTTTTAATATGCATGCCAGTTTTTCTTAAAACTAAGCTGCATTTTATAACAATGCATGTAACGGTGACAATCTACACCCATGTGATGTTATATCCTCACAGCCTTCATTCAGGTCCATTACTAAACATACATTTTTTTTCAAAGTATGACGTCACATGAGCTAAACAATAGCTGCTACATGTTATAAATGCACTGGTCACCTGCTGTCATTGACTTGCATTGATCCTCAATCTACTTAGGGTAATGCAGCTCCAACCTCGCGGTGTAACACGATCCATTGATGCATATCTGCTAATGTTCTTTTTTGTCTGTTTCCAATAAAGTGCAAGCTGGCTAAAACGGGGCAGAGCGGTAAGACACAATTTGGCATGACACTGCAGGTCAAGTTACAGGAAGGGAAGGGTTGGGGCAAGAATTAGATAAAAAGATAAAGTTGAAGGAAGACTACAGAGTGGGCCCGTAGATTATGATATCAGTATAATGAAGTGCTAAAGGAAATAAAGGAGGGTTAAAAAAGAGAGGGGAAGGAGGAATATGGTTATATGAATATGGTTAAAAGGATGAGTCATAGGGAGCATGGTTAAGTTGGAGGAAAGCTTCAGGAAGTATGAGGAAGGTAGGGAAGGAGGAGGTGAGAGGAGGAAGAGGAGATTTAGATTGATGAGTCATCACAAGAAAGAGAAGGATGGATGAATAACCAGCACTCAAAGTGGAGGGGATGATGGTTATTTCTTGTAACCTTTCAAGCACGAGTGGTGACAAGTTGCTGCATGCCTGCTGGCAACACAACTTACAGACAGACAGACAGATAGATTATAAGTAAATTATTATTATAAGTGAATTATAAGTAATAACATAAGTATATACTTTTTTCCTGTTTTTCATTTTTGTTTTTTTGGTCTAATGTATTTAGGATGTATTTGGGATGCAGGCATTCCATCAGAATGGGTATTGCATATTTGACATGAGACTTTATTAGTCATGAGACTTTATTAGAATAGCCTTTTTTTTTTTACTTAACAAATCTTACTGTATTACTCTACTGATTATAATCTAAATGTGATTGATAACGTTTAGCAACATGAAATAGGGCAACAGTGTTGTACAACTGGATTGCTCATCTAAACTGTCAAGAAATATCCAAATGAAAGGTAAAAATTTCCTTTTCACTTTACGCCCATTGTGGCTTGAGTCAGATGGAAACGCAAACATGAGAGTGTCATTTACTACATGCCTATGGGACTCTTTGTTGATGGGTCTTTTTTACCGGGGTGGTATATTGACTGTGAACTTAGTAAATGACTTCAATCCAGCAGAGGAAGAGAATGCCTCAGAGGCAATGTATATATTGATGAATGGATTCAGAAATTGGTTACAGCTGGATATTGCAAGATATGAGGGAATGTGCAATCATTTTCTGCTGTAACATTATCTATATTGACTTGCTATGAGTAGAACAGAAGTATATAGACACAACTAAAAACTCTACTTTCTATATATTCTTCCTTTAGTTATTTTTCTGTTTACAGGCCCTGGAACAATATAATATAATATAACATGACATGCTACATTTTAAATGCTGGGAATTTGTATTTGTAAACCATTTGGAAAAATGCAGGCTCATTCAAAAAAATACATGACAGGTGACAGATGATCTATTTATCTATTGCTGTCCACCACAGGCTAACTTAAAACAATCCCACCAATGAACAAGAGTGTACAAGACAAAAACAAGACAGTCTGAGAAGCTTTCAGAGCTAGCAAGCAGTCAGTTATGTAGTTATAGGTATCTAAGTATGTAGTTCACCATTCTTCCGCTCTGTGTAAAGAAAATTTGTGCATAAAAAGGACTTGAGGAAAGGCACTTTCAAAAAAGTACTTGCCTGTAGCACACATAGCGTGAAGTCTCACACGATGAATTCTCTTAGGTCAGGATCTTGTAAATCTTGCAAAAATCCATCTGCCTCACAAGTGACAATATTCACTTTAATTAATTATTCATGTTATTATTTTTAAAGCATCCTCATGTTAATTTCATCTATCTGTCCATGCTCAGACCTCCCTCTCCCCAGCCACCTCCTCCAGCTCTTCCAGGGGGACACCAAAGCCTTCTCAAGTCAGCCGAGAGATATAATCTCTCCAGCATATCCCGGGTCTGCCCCAGGGTCTCCTCCCAGTAGGACATGGCCAAAACACCTCACCTAGGAGACATCCAGGATGCATCCTAGTCAAATACCCAAACCTCAATCTCAAGTGCTTGAAACAAGTGCTTGTATCTGTGATCTTATTCTTTTAGTCACTACCAGCATCTCGTGGCCATAGGTGAGGCTGGGAATATAGATTGACAGCCTCACCTTCACGCTCAACTCTTTTCACCACAACAGACCAATACAGCATCCTCATTACTGCAGATACTGAACCAATCCATCTGTCAGTCTTCTTTTCTTCCAGCTGAGCAGCATGGCCTCAGACTTCTTATTCTTATACACTCACCTGCAAACCTCCCCAGTGCAAGCTGGAAGTCAATGCTCAATGAAGCCAACAGAATCACATCATCCATAGTAATCAGAGATGAGATCCTGAAACCACCAAACCCGAGACCCTCCGCCCCTTGGCTGTACCTAGAACTTCTGTTAGAACAGAATCAGTGACAAAGGGCACCCCTAGCGGAGTTCAACATCCACTGGAAATGAGTCTGACTTATTGATGGCAATGTCCCCTTAACAATGGGTCCCATACACCCAAAGCACCCTCTGAGGGACATGGTCAAATACCTTCTCCAAGTTCCGTCCTGACTCCTGGTTCTAGGGTGGGGCACTGGTATTCCTGGTCTGGACTAGGTTTCTGAACCCCTGGTTTCCACTGTCACAGTGGTCTTCTGAATCACATTTAGTCCAGCCCCTCACCGAGGACAAATTTGCCTTGGGAGAGCCTACCAGGGGCAAAATACCATTGACAGCATAACTCCTGAGATTACACAGGCATGCAAACCCCTCCACCACAATAAAGTGGTGATTCATGAAGGGGGTTTTGCAAGGTGCTTTGTGTAAACGTAAATGCTTCAACAAACATTTACCAGCAATTTTTACTGCTGGTCAATTTTAATTATTTTATGTGCTCATATCAACCCTACAACAAAATTATGTAGGTTATGCATTTGCAGTAACATTTGTTTTTGACAGCAAAGTGGAGTGCTGAACTCCCTCTCCCAGGCTCTTACCGAATCCTACAAAAGATGTTTTTACTAAAAATGAAAATGTATGTTGGGTTAAACAAAACCTTTTATTCTGAACATTTTATAACATAAGCATTGATATTGTGTCTCAGTCATGATCCATTTTCTGCATTTTTGAGGCACAGGAAAATGTCAAATGCACCAAATGGGCAGTAAAGATGCAAGGTTTCAACAGACAAACTAAATTCAAACATTCTAAGTGCATCAGCAGATATAGTTTTTATTTATTTATTTAATTAATTAATATTTTTTTATTTAATTCCTGAATTCCTAATTGAACCGATGATTGGTTAAAAAAAGGAATCAAAGCATGTTTTTTTAATGTTATATAGTGTTTGTATTTGCCATGCTTGATCTGCTGCATCAGTTGGCCAGATAATAATTTAATGAATTAATATTCAATTGGTACATCACTTTGGTTCAGTGGCTGCTTTGTTTTGATTGTTCAATTTCCCTTACTCACGAACAAAGCTACTGACACAAACATTTGAGTCATATGGAGTTCCATGTTACTGAAGTGGAACTACCTGGAAGAAGAAACTCATGCAACCCTGATGTAGGTTTTTATGGTGAAGTTATTTCTTTCAGGCATACTGAGGTATCCCAATCTTCTGTCTCTTTGGAACATGCTCAATCTACAATCTGAATATTTTTGTATGGAGGTTTTTCCATAGTTTACATTTACTAACCAAACTTTACAAGGACAGATAAATGCATTTTTACATGCATATGGGAGAGTTAACAGTTAGTAAACACTTTGAGGATATTAGTGTAAATTAAAGAGCTTTGATTTCTGTATAAATAAAGAAAGAAATCTTACTGCAGGGTTTTATTTTTCGTCATTACTGTTAAAGATTACTATAGCAATAGTAGGAAAAGGCTGAGTGCTTGTTTTCTAAGCCACTGATGTCCAAAGTTGACTTCTAATGGTATTGTGGAGTTGGAAAGTGACTTGGCAAGTGACAGTGATAAAAGCCATTAATACATTCAGTGAGCTTTAATTCAAAGCCTGGGACATTTTCACCCCATAATTTTAGATATGAAATGATTGTGTGCTCAAAATAAACTGCAATAAATTTCCGTTACCACTCAACAAATTATTGTACAGATGGCTTAGCCCTGGACTGAAAACTTTGAGAAAATGTCTTCACTTTGGGTTCCCAGAACCACATTTGGTACACTCTGGCAAGTGACTTTTGTACAAAGCAGCACAGTGGATCTGTTATGGCTGAGGACTTTCTTTTATTGTGGCATTATCACAAATTTGTAATAAGTTGCAACCAGGTAAAAGGCTCCCCTCAGTAGACTATATAATCATGGTTCTACTGGAAATGGGGGGGGGCTTTCATCTGGACTGAAGAAATTCCGGCATGCATTTGTATTGTTTGCAACACAGTTAGAAAAAGTTCACACAGATAGTCCAAATATACATTAAATGACGAGTAAGCAATGTTTTTGTATTTCTGGCTTATGAGGTGCTTTCCATTACAGCCACATTGTAACATTTGGTAAAATTATGTCTATGCTTCAATTCATTCAGTTTACATTAGATTTTACCAGAACAAGGTATTATTAGGTAAATTACTAGAATTTCCATACTTGACTAAATTAAAATGTCAGAAACTGTACTGTATACACAATACAGAAGTGCATGTTATGTGGCATACACAATAATAGCCATCCAGGCCAAGTAATAGTCACAGTAGGAGGTAGGTACTAATTAGCACACCTTTGTCCAGAGGGAAGTAACTCATCAGCATTATATTCTGATACGGTGATTGTTTTCAGCGATACCTGCAGATTGTTTGCTCTCAGCAGCACATGGTGTGAGAGCAGTGACGAGCCAGCCTGCCTGTAGCGCAGTTTGACTTCAGCACCATGGATAGAGTTCGTCAGTGCGATGGAGGAACTTGAGGCTGTGTTGTTTTAGAGAACTCTGAATAGAGCTCAACTCTTACATAGGCTACGACACTGCCCCATGGGGGTAAACAACCAGCCAAGACCACCGATACCACCCTGTCCATTCAAGCAGACTTCTAAGGTCAAGCTGCAATAAAATACAGTGTTTTGGCTTCTATTAAAAATCTAGCTTTAAATCAAATGAAATCAGCCCTTTGCATGCTGCTACACTGTGGAAGGAGAGTCTTGATCTTGTTTTAAGTGAATTAATATTCTCACTAAGTAGAGATGTGTAGTGGAAAATATAAGAAATGTTGAACTCGCATTTTTCCAGGCTGTTTGATTTACTGGCATGGTCTTACAACCGACCGGGAAAACCCTTCAAAGATGGACAGAGTATATCTTTCACTGGGACAGCCGTGAAGCAACCCTTTCGTTTTGCCATCTGGAAAAATGAAACTGTGCTCTCCACCGTGTAACTACGCGATCCCAGACCGTCTGTCAGTTTTACCGACCTGCTACCGGCAGGCTAGATTAAACGACTCTGAATGGGATACGGCATTAACATAACGCACTCTAACACGGTGTACCCCAGGCTATGATCCTTTTTCCACCGTTTTATTTCCTTATTCTAAGCTATTCCGGCTATCTCATTATTTCAGGCTTTTATGAGTCTGTGACAATGAATGGTTCACTGTCTTTCTTGTGTTGCTGTTTTTCCCTTACCGCGGCCAGATGTTTGCGCTCATGGGGCCGTGACGTTGAAATAACGATGATTTTAGCTGGTACTCAGGGCGCCATCAGCGTCATGCAGTCAGAGGGAGCTTGAGGTTTCCCTCTGTCAGCTGGCCTGAAAGCTGCTGCATAGGTTGGACACACATATTCCGTTTTGACAGCGGAGTGGAGCGCTGCGTGAGGATGGATTAGGTCCGTACTGCAATTAGTTATTTACAAGCGCGCGCTCTCTGTCACTCATTCTCACTTTGGACTGCTTCGCCACTTAAACAAAACACCAGCATTCATGTTACACGTCCAATTTTTAGATGAAATACTTTGTCTTTCTTACTTTATTGCCCCGCGAGGGCACACTTATTCTGTGAATCATTCATTCACAGACAAAATATCAGTTCTGTTCATGTGCGCGTAAACATGCACGTACACTCACACACAGGGATTCTTTTTTTCCCCCTCTACACTTAACCCGTCCAGAATTTACCATTTGGGTTACAGCAAAGTTAAAGAAGGAGGAAGGAGAAGTGGAAGATGTAGAGGAGCTGGTGAAACAGTCCGTCTAACCATGGGTGAGTGAGTGAGAGAAAGAGAGCAAGGGAGGGTGAGTTGAAGAGAGAGAGAGAGAGAGAGAGAGAGAGGGAGAGACTGGGCGCGCATGTCCAGTTCTTCCATGCAGACTGTTCTCCCTGCTCGCCAATCATTCTACGAGTTTCCCCTTACTCTTTCTCTCTCCCTGTCTTCACATGTGCACCGGACCCACAGCTTTCTCCTGAGCGGACATTGCAGGGAAAGAAGCGACCGAAACCACCATGGAATAGGAATACTACCCGGGAAACGGGGGAAAATAAAAACCTCTCTTATCTTCTTCTCTTTTTTCCCCTTTTTCTGGCGCCTTTTCTGTCTTTTCGCATCTTCCCCCTCTCCCTCGATGTCTCTCAACAGTTTCTGAAGGGATTGAATGAAAGAAAAATGAGGATTATAATTTTTTCTTGGCACTTTCTCGGGGTGTATTCCGCCCTTTGGGGGCTGGCGACAGGGGCTTTCCCCAGCTCAGTGCAGATAGGTGAGTTGGAGGATTACTGATTTTACGCACGGACACTCAGATCTGACACACTACACGGAATTTTAGTGGATTTTTAGCGGACAGCAGTCACCATGAAAAACAAAAGGTACACCAGGACCAAACCATAAGATTCTGTAAAACACGAGAAATTCACTTAAGAATGATGGAACACAAGAACACATAACTATAGAAAAATTTCCTCTGTCGTGCGTCCTTTCTCACTTTTTTTCTTAATCCAAGATATTTACTGCTCGCTTGGTTGTGACTCATATGATTTATAAATGCACGCAAACGCTTTCACTCTGTCTGTCCTACTGTATTTGCGTGTATTTTAAAAGCTGTTCAGGGCTCATGAATGTTTCAGCGAGCTTTGTTCCCTTCTAGTCTTCTTCAGTGTTTAGACACTGCAGTATTCTCTCTCTCACACACACTCACTCTCTCTCTATCTGCCCTTTTCCAGTTACCCCGTGTCAGTGCGGGATGAACCTGTATCTCAAGCCATCTAATAGATCTGAGATGAAGTTAACTGAATCTGAAACATGGGTTTTCTCATATGAACCACACAATCTCTCTCTCCCCTTATTTTCTTCACACACATACACACATTCAGGCATGCATGTGTGTCATAATGAATGCACTGCATCACTCCTTGTGGGGGGCAGCTGGGAGGTCCTATAATGAGATTCGGCTCCTTGACTCTGTCTCTCTACAGCTGCCAATAAACTTAATGCGCTAAATATTTTCTGTTTTTTATACACACACACACACACACACACACACACACACACACACACACACACAACAGCTGTTTCCTTAGGGAAAGTTTGAGAATTCACACACATG
>VUQS01022670.1:0-10259 GCA_015108495.1 Heterochromis multidens | reverse complement strand
CATTGATCAATGGTCATGACAATTTGCATACTATTGATCATGAAACTGACCAAATGGCCCATTGTTAGTCAGTGGTGCTGGTTTCTGTCATTATGCAAATGTACTGTTTATAAGGCTGGGGAAGCCTGCAGTCAGCTGAGACTGAAGAAGTTACCAGAGGTGATGAAACGTTTCTCCCACTAAAAAAAAACGCCACGTCCAGATGAACAGATTCAACTTTTTGGGATTCTTTTACCTGGATTATTGAGCATGCATCAAGAGATACACCCTGTGTGTTTGTGATGACCAAATCACTAGATTAGCGATTTTCTGAAGCATTATTATTTTTAATGATCTTTATCATCTGTTAACAGAGAAAGTTTATAATTACCATCATGATACCCCTGTTATCTGTGACTGGGGTTTTAGGTTTTGTTAAGGCAGCTAATACAAAGAAAGCCTGGCTCTGTTGAACTTGCTTTGTAGTTTGTCCCTCTGGTGATATGACCCCTAAAGACTTCTCAAGTGAATAATCACAAAACAGATCATTTTTGCCAACCAGGAATAACTGTTATAAGAAAAATACAAAAGTCCAAACATCACAATACCAGAATATAAAAATAAATGCTAAAACTCGGGTACAAAAAACCCAGGGTCCATTACAAAGGCAGAGCAAAATGTAGGAAAACAATTCCAATGATATAAAACAATAAGAAGTTTGAATTAATTAAGAAAATAAAATATTATAGAAATAAAATTTAGTTTTAAATCGTCTAAGTTATGCAGGAGTGCATTAAATAATATTGAGAACAATTAGAAAGGATATTAAATAATAATTATACAACAGTAACTTAGTTAAATTAAAAACTCATCTTACAAACTGAGTTTCGATGTCATAACTGACCGTATGGTACAAAATATCATTTTAAAAACAGTCCTGGAAAATAGTTAATCAATTATACAATCAAAGTAATCTCAAATAATATAATATAATAATATCTCAAGTAATATCAAAGTAATGCCGTTTTTAGATTGCATTTCATTGCAATATGACCGTTCAGTCATTTATTTGTACATAATGAAGAAAGTCATAATTATGGTAGCAACCTTTAAGGTTAACAAAAACCACAAAGAGCAAAGAATAACACAGAGCTGCACATGGAGAACAGGACAGAGAGTGAGGGGAAGGCAAAACTGTTAACACACAGAGGGCCGCGTAGGAAGTGACCAGCAGGAGGGGAACGAGACACAGGTGAAAGTAATCACACACAGGTGAAGACCATCAGGACAGGGGGGTGCTTTCCAATAGTCCATTTTGCTTAGGAATGTTCCTAAATGAGATAGGTGACCCTGAAGTATACTGCGTGGTGGCCATAATAAGAACTGTTCCATTTCTCCAGATACTAAGAAAAGGAGCCTCAATACTTCCTTTATTGTCACCTTTAGCATAGGATACACTGGGATCATCCTTTATGAAAGGAGAGGAGAAAATGCCGTCCCATAATTCATATAGGCATGTAGGGAATGATATATGGGGATTCTAAATATCACAACATTTAAACGAATTTTATTAAACAATGAAATGAATGCTACACGTGTACTATATCCACATAAAAAACAATAAAAAAATAAATATACTCAAAATTTTAAAAAAAGTCAAGTATATTAAAAAGAGTTTCAACAGGGCAAATAACAACAGCCTGCACTTTGCACTTGTTTTTACTGCACTGCAAACTTCTTAAAAAGAACAAAGAACAAAATGAATAAATACAAAATACAACACTATTCCCTTGAAAGACAGAGTGAGCTGCTTTGGCGGAGGTTTGCGCTCTTGTGTGCTTCTTGTTACAGACTGAAGTCTGTGTGGAACAGCTGACCTGTCCGATTATTTACCGTCAGATCACGAGCCGTCCCTGTTACTATGTTCCTGTGCCACGTGCGTAAATGTGCGCATCGCTTTTTTTTAATAACACATTGTAACATTTAGTCTAATGCACTAACACGTGTATGTATTAATAACTGCATTTTCATAGACATTTCACCTTTAGTCTTTACAGATTCAATAGGGAAAAGTTGCTCACTGTGTGTTCTAGGACAGAGTTTTGGCGCAGCGCTCACAGCTTTGAGCCATCTACGCAAAGGGCCGATTAAGCTCCCCCTCCTAAAAATTAACACTCCTAGTAGCAACTATCACAACCACAACAGGCACAAGACATGTTTTTTTCGGGGTTAGATTTCACAGACTTTGTGATTCACATTTGCCTGACTTATTTAAATATTCTCCTCCTGAAAGTGAAACTCTTACAAATACATGTCATAAGGCCAGCCGCAAAAATACTCTTCTCCCCAACATTCAGTCACAAACTGACACTGAGCCTCTTTAGTAAATCCAGCAGCTTTTTAAGGTCAAAAGAAGGCTTCGTGCTGCTGCAGATGTTAGTAAATCTGATCCTAAATGTTCCTTTTTTTGAAAAGAAAAATTCCAGCCTTTGTAATGAAAGGATATTTTTTACAGGTTGTTCTCGTTCATATGACCTGCATAAAACAGCAGGGTAAAAACGCGTTGGTGAGGTAAGATGCGCATCTTGTAGTCCATCTTCTGCATATTGTAGTTTCAACATGGCGGACGTCACTTAAAATCGTTCGGATTCTCACCCCTCCATTCTTTTCGTAAGTCCTTATCAATCCTCCTACCCTCCTTTAGGTGTGTAGGAAAAGGAGATAGGAGGGACTTTTGGAACCCACCCAGGGAGAAAGACAAGAATCAGAATTAAAAGAGGACATGAAGGAAAACAAACCTTCAAAGTAAAACAGGAAATAACCAAAAGAGACCAATAGAGACACTAAGACTAACATGATGTGTGAGGCAAGAAAATGCAAAGGGACAAAAGCCTAAACACAGAAATAAAACTGAGCGAGGCACAGACAGAAACACTGGAAAGATGATTACAGTTACATCTACTATAAATGAGAGACAAGGTATGAACTTTGCCCCTGGTTTACAACTCTTTGACCGGACAGTAATAGCACAGTATAACATTCTGAGTAAACAATACATATTTATTAGATAATAACAGTGGGTTTCAGAAGTGTGAATGCTCTGCAGGCTGTTTTCCAATAAGATCCATGCTGAAGTCGTTTTCACTTTATAACCTGTGATTTTAGACAGTGACCCTCTCGCTCACAGCAGCAGCTCTTTATTATCTGTATGTCTGAAAACATGTTTACTTCAGTGGTTTGAGCTCCATTTCCTCTCACATTTCCTCCCCAGTTGTCCATCAAACCCATGTCTATGATAAATGGCCTTCATTTTTCCTGTTTGTGTAGATTTGGTACAAATTCATACACATAGCAAAAACCTTTTTGAGATTTCAGTGTTTTTCCTGGGGGGTGAAAAGTGTGTAAGCAGCATATTGTGGTTAAGACACATTTTATCTCCAGACTCACATTTTCCTGGTTCAGTGAAGATTAAAAAAAAAAAACATTGAACCTTGTTTAGTTAATGCAAAGAGTCTGTGTTATCTTACACACACACACACACACACACACACTGTATATAAAATTTCAGTGTGGCTCTGATGATGATCTCAGCAACTACACTTGGTGGATTTGCCATGAAATTGTGTCCAGACATTCCCTGAGGTCTAACTGACCCTTTGTCTTTTCATGTAGCACCATCATCTGTGTTGTGATTTTCAGACCTAAATTCAGGACGTGGACAGGCTGGGAGTAAAACACAAGAGATTTTAATGGTATTAAAGAAAAAGTGTTGCTGCTTGCAGGATATTCTAACTAGAGTCAACAAGGAAACAAACAAACAACAACAACAACAAAAACTCCAAAAGAGGGGAAGGGGTGTTTCCTACCAGGAGGAGATTATGTCTCTAAGCTGTCTTGGAAAAATATTGTTTTCTGGCTGGAGGAAGTGGGAGTGGAGAGAGGTCTGGACATCTGTGCTTAGACTGCTGCCCATAAACCTGGAAGCTGGTTATGTTGTAGAAAATGAAAAAATGGATGGATTTAGAAAATTCTTTATGGCCATGGTGCGATACAAGGATCTTAAGAGGGCGGTGTCAGATAACCTTCCTTTATTTTAATGTGAAGAAGTAAACTTTCACATTCATTGAGCCAAAACAGATGATGAACAGCTTCTGAAATCTTAAAAATAAATTAGTGGAATATCAAAATTATTATTTTACTCTTTATGGGTCAAATAATTTATCAACGTCTAAAAGTACTCTTCAATGTCCGTATATTTTCATGTCTGTGTGGTAATGCTGGCATCACCTCACTCAGAATAACAGCAAATTCTATGAAAAACTGTAGATATTAAGTTTTATTGCAAAGCCATCAAGTGGGCCAGATTGGACACTCTGGTGGGCCACTTCTGTGCCCCAGACCACATGTTTGACACCCCTGGACCCATGCAGCAAACTCTAAAACCAGTATGTCTCCACCCCTTTGACCTGTGAATTTTAAAAACAGGCGGACTGCTTGATACTGAGCTAAACTTCAGATTTTGACTCTAACATACAGCCAAAAAACAAAATGTAGGCCAACACACTTTACCAGGTCTCTCATGGAGAGTAAAACACGTTACAGAGCTGTTACATTATTTATGAATATGGTGATTGTTTCTGAGGGAAATGCCAGACTGTGTTCATTTCACCTTATTTATGATAGATGACCAAACACAAAAGATTTTAAGATTTTAAGGGATGGGTTATGGTATGGGGCAGCACGGTGGCTTGGTGGTTAGCACTGTTGCCTCACAGCAAGAAGGTCCTGGGTTCGACTCCACCATCTGGCCGGGGCCTTTCTGTGTGGAGTTTGCATGTTCTCCCCGTGTTTGCGTGGGTTCTCTCCGGGTACTCCGGCTTCCTCCCACAGTCCAAAGACATGCAGTTAGAGGGGTTAGGTTAATTGGTGAATCTAAATTGCCCATAGGTGTGAATGTGAGCGTGCATGGTCGTTTGTCTCTCTGTGTTAGCCCTGCGACAGACTGGCGATCTGTCCAGGGTGTACCCTGCCTCTCGCCCTGTGGCAGCTGGGATAAGCGGAAGAGAATGGATGGATGGATGGATGGGTTATGGTATGTGCTTTACTTATTCACTAATACAGATTTCAAAGCAGCATATAAAGTAGCCTAATTAAAATAATCAGCTGCAACATTAAAGTTAAGGACACATTAATAATCCAATTATTATGATCACATAATGCAATATATGATTCTGTATAATGAGTATAATGCAATTTAAGTATAGTTTGGTGTTAACACTTTTGTACTATTAGGCAATTCAAGTAAGATTATTGATTTTATTTAAGTAAACAGTATAAATATTTACAGTTATTCAACACTGTAACTTTTCATATCAAACATCTGTATGAGGGCACAGAGCCGCACATTTCTCTACTATATTTCTTTATTATCATAGCTGTAAACGCCCCTGAGTGTGAGAAAATATGGGAGAAAAAGGAAGCTCAAAAGGCGTAAGATGGAGAAGAAATGGAGTAAATCTGCTCTCCCTACAGTAGATACTCATGTTAAGTATTTACTGGAGGGAGAGCAGATGAGCAGATAACCAGCAGGAGGAGGAGGAGGAGGAGGAAAACTGCGGAGCTCAGTCACTTCCGCACCATGTGGGCCACCGGGACTGAAGCTCATTTGCTCCCGTTTGAACCCCGCATCCTCCGCGATAGAGAAGCAGCACCCCGACTCCGCCGAGACTTCCGCACCCCCTGAATCAGTGAGGAGCTCTAGCAGGAGAAAGAAGGGCAGCAGCTCGGTGCAGAGAGCGGCCGCGCAGAGGGACACTCCCCGGCTGGGAGCGCGGACCAGCCGGCAGCATGACTGCGGACGTGGCGGTGTCTCTGTCGGTGCTCGCGGGGATCGTCGTACTGAGCGATGTGACCCGCAGGTTACTGATTCGGGCCCTCGCGAACACCGGGCTCTCTGTGTACGCGGTGGAGCTCGTGTCCACCTTCCAGCTGTGCTGCTGCACGCACGAGCTCAAGCTGCTCTCCGAGGTTGGCGGCATCGAGCCTCGGCTCGCGCTCACCTTCACGTATCTGGCGTCAGTGGTCCACGGGCTCACCTTCAGCGGGGCAATAGGGAACCCCTCTGGTGCGCTCGAGCGCGCCTATCGTGCCAAGTTATCGGGCGCGTGCGCCCTGCGGAGGATCGCGTGCCAGTTCGCGGCTGCTACCGCTGCACGAGCTGCGGTGCCGACGCTGTGGGGGATCGGGCTGTCAAGACTGCACGCACGACATAAGTTGTTCGGTTTCCGATGCACCAGCCCTATCCACGCGCCCCTGCACAAGGCCGCTGCAGTGGAGCTCGCGTGCGCCTTTGCGGTTCAGACTGTTATCACGCACACGCAATCAGTGGAGGAGAAATACCGCGTGCACGCGGTGGCTGCGGCCATCACCACAGCCGTTTATGCAGGTATGACAACGACTCTGTTTAGCTTGTACAGGAAAAGGACAAATTCTTTCCAGCTCCAGTGCTGATTAAACACATGATCAGAAGTCATGAGAGTCAGCGGCATGTTTACACAAGGTTTTTTAAAGAGGGTACCAAGAATCAGCCAGGAGGCGCCATGGGACATCAGACAGTTCTTTCACAAATAAATAAATCACTTGAAATATGGTTGAAAATTCAGAAAGTTCTACTTATTTGAACAGTGCACAGACCTCTTGCTCCCATGAACACGCATTAGGAGTGTAAGAGACCAGTTAATAACAAATAATAATAATAATTAGTTTTCAGTAGCTTATGTAGTGATTATGTGGTAAAGTGTTCCACCTCAGGCAGTGCAGGCAGCAAAAGGCAGTGACATGTTACCCTGCAGGAGACCCATGATGACTTCTTCACAACCATTCAGTAAATGACAGACTTCAGAAAGGTTTCTGTCCTAAAGTCTTAATAACTAAATGTAGAACCTTTACTCAGTGTGTGGGAGGGGGTAAAAGGTAAAAATGCCATGCAGACTCACACAGAGGGACACTTGTTCACTATATATATGTGTAGAAAGTCACAACAATGACAGAAAATATCAAATCCAAGTTCAACACTTGGAATCAACTCCTGATCTTTTATCTGCATATTTGTTATAATGAGGTAACAGGCCTCATGAAACAGATGATCAGTCAATAGTCCAGTTACTTTTAAATATCTGAAAATGGGGAACTACAGGCAGACTTTAGGCAGATTGACACATTATATTCCTTCCATTTCTTAATGATAGACTTCAGTGAACTCCAGGGAATTTTTTTATCCATCCTCTGACTTGTACTTTTCAGTAACCTTTTCTCTGACTTGCTAGGAGTGCTCTTTTGTCTTCATGGTGTAACTGTAGCCAGGAATGCTGAATAGCCAGTGACTGGACCTTCCAGACACAGGTGTCTTTATACTACTGCACTCAAGTGATCTCTATTTCGTTAATTGATCTAATTTTCATTAATTGTGAGACTACTAGCACCAATTTGTTGGCTGTTGAATTAGGTCAGTCACTTTAAAAGGGGTGAATATGCAATCATCAGTTGACATCCCTGTAAAGCCTGAACCATGAAATAATTACCAGAAAATTTACATTTTTTGAAACTGGAGTGTTTATCGAACCTTCTGACAAATAAAAAAAAAGAAATTAAATATCAGTTTGCATATATGAGTTTTAAGTGAGTGAATGAGTTTTATGAGTTTTTTGGCGTTTCAGGGTTAATCTGTAGAAATCTGTTTTCACTTTGATAATAAAGAGTTTTTTTTGTAAATTCTTGTCAAAAAGCCGAATTACGTTGGCCATGATTCCATTAACAAAAAGAATAAAATGGGAAAACATCCAAGGGGGCAAATACTTTTATTAGGCACTGCATGTGTAAAAATGGCTGTAATTCCTAAACAGTCCCATCAGTAATTTCTCCCCATAGTTGCATTGATATGATAACTCATTTTTGGGGTGACACCAGGTCCACATCATCAGTGTTTTCTATTTTTGGTGCAGATACTAAACTGCAGCAAGCAAAAGAACCACATGAAGCCGACGTCACCTGTGTGACACTTAACACATAAATCAAAGTGCTCTATAGTACGTTCACTAATCTAATCTCCCATCCAGTTTGTGAAACGAAAAGAGAAATAAGACTAGAAACAATTTGGACTGATTTCATGCACTTTCATGCACTTCTTTCTCAGGAAGTCACATGAAGAGTAATAGATTACATTTCTCACAATATCTGATCAACCTGCTGTTGTGGAAAGTCTGTTATTAGTAGTTTTTTTAAGCACAGCCATAAATAAATGTTTGAATGCTGATAAGTGAATCCTGAGAATTTAGAAGGAAATGTTTTAACTTTTCTACCAGAGAATCTGATTAAAACAGTCACACTAATCTTTAAACCGTTTTTGCACTCAGTCAGTAACCTTTAAGGTCACATATCCTCTAAAATATAATTTGCTGCTTTCTTTTTATATGTCTTTTTTATACTTTGAGCAATTTTCTACTGAAAAAAGGCAGATTCAGGAATGCATTCAGCTCCTTTGTGCTCTATGGTAGATTTAAATTAATGACCAAATGTAAGTTCACTAACAAAATAGTGCATGTGTATTTGTGTGTCCAGGTGGCAGCATGACCGGAGCTGTTTTTAACCCAGCGCTGGCCTTCTCCACACAGTTCCCCTGCAGTGGAAACTCCTTCCTCGAGTACTGTGTGGTCTACTGGCTGGGCCCGCTGCTCGGTGAGACTAACAAACACTGATAAAGACGTTACAAAATCTCAAGTATAACTTAAAGACATCAAAAGTATTTTTTCTGCAGCCTACTGAAGACAGTAACATTAGTTTAAAAATGGCTTTTAATGGAATTTTTGCACAAATTGGTTGGAAAATCCTTAGTACTATAATTCCAGATCTTTGACCTTTTATAATATTTGCACGTAAACTTCAAAATGTTTTTCTGTTAATATCCAATTCTGTATTTTTAGTGAATTGTACCTTTTGGGAATAACCTAAAGCTTTTAAACTTGAAGTGACCTATTTTAGTGAGGAAAATGGGGTCATTATATAGAGGAATGCTTTTTTTTAATAGATCCATTTGTGTTTATCATACCTATACCGTTTTCTTCATTTATGACAGAAAATGTTTTTATTGTATTAATGATGGTTTTCCAGTGGTTTTTATGCAAAAATGAGTAAAAAACACTATTTGTATGAACAAAATTATATTTATTTAGACAATATGTGTCTGTTGCTTCTTAAAAAAAATTCCTTTGTTTCAACAGTACAAGAAAGAAAAATTTTAAAACTTAAGCTACAGTACTGTGCAAAATTCTTTAGCCACACCTCATTTCTTTATATTTTGCTAGGAAAATGGGAAATAGGTGCAGTGATTTATTGGACAAATTACAACAAACTCAAAGCCTATAATGTTAAAAAAAAACCAAACATATATATCCAGGACAAATTCATGGTATAAAATATTTTAACAACTAAAAATATCACAGCGGCACAGAGAAATAAATGGCTGAGGTCATAATTGAGCACGCTTAGTTGATTTTAATTGAATTGTTAGATAAAAGCACTCCTGACAGCCCACGTGATGCAACTGAACTTAGCATTACACTTCAAAATTGTGGTCATAGTAGTGATATTATCACAACTTCTATAGAAAATCTGGGAAAAAAACCCCCAATAATATTAACCATGCTATCTTTCAAATTGGCAAATTAATGAAACTCAGAACACAAGTGCATGTCTTGCTGCTTCTGCTTCAGATCCAGCCCTTTTTTGATGTAGGCCAGGTTTTCTGTCTTTAGGCTTCCTGGCACCATTCAATTCAATTCAATTCAATTTTATTTATATAGCGCCAAATCACAACAAAAGTCGCCTCAAGGCGCTTTATATTGTAGGGTAGAGACCCTACAATAATACAGAGAAACCCCAACAATCAAACGACCCCCTATGAGCAAGCACTTGGCAACAGTGGGAAGGAAAAACTCCCTTTTAACAGGAAGAAACCTCCGGCGGAACCAGGCTCAGGGAGGGGCAGCCATCCGCCGCGACCGGTTGGGGGTGAAGGGAGAAGGGCATGCTGTGGAAGAGAGGCAGAGATTAATAATAGCTCATTAAATGCAGAGAGGTGTAAAAACACGGTGAGAGAAAGAGAAATACTCAGTGCATCATGGGAAACCCCCAGCAGCCTAGGCCTATTGCAGCGTAACTAAGGGAGGATTCAGGGTCACCTGATCCAACCCTAACTATAAGCTTTATCAAAAAGGAAAGTTTTA
>VUQS01022668.1:46298-62127 GCA_015108495.1 Heterochromis multidens | reverse complement strand
AACCCAAATTGACTAATTTGGCTAGTTTTGTATCTCTGTACAGTACTGTGCAAAAGTTTTAGGCAGGTGTGAAAAAATGAAGTAAACAAAGAATGCTTTCAGAAATATAAATAATGATTGGTTATTTCTATCAATTCACAAAATGCAGGACAACGACCCCAAACATACAGCCAAAGTCATTAAGAACTATCTTCAGCATAAAGAAGAACAAGAAGTCCTGGAAGTGATGGTATGGCCCCCACAGAGCCCTGATCTCAACATCATCAAGTGTGTCTGGGATTACATGAAGAGACAGAAGGATGTGAGGAAGCCTACATCCACAGAAGATCTGTGGTTAGTTCTCCAAGATGTTTGGAAGAACCTACCAGCCGAGTTCCTTCAAAAATTGTGTGCAAGTGTACCTAGAAGAATTGATGCTGTTTTGAAGGCAAAGGGTGGTCACACCAAATATTGATTTGGTTTAGATTTGTCTTTTGTTCATTCACTGCATGTTGTTGATTGATGAAAATAAATGAACAACACTTCCATTTCTGAAAGCATTCTTTGTTTACAGCATTTTTTCACACCTGCCTAAAACTTTTGCACAGTACTGTATATACATCTGTATGTACCCCACCTCCTCCTTAATGGGTGGGCCAATCTGAACGAAACTTTGCATGAACATCGTCACACATACCGCAATTATTAACATCTATATGTTTTAAAAAAACATTCATTATAAATCCAGATTCTTTTGATTTTCCTAAATAATGCATTCATTTCATTATCACTCTGCAAATGCAATGTTACGTTCTACATTTGCCACATTCAACGTACATTGCCTGTGTGTAACTTCACGGTCACCAAAATTTGTATCCGCGACAGAATTTTGTTCAAGTCACCACTACATACAGAATGAAGAATTTGAAATAGCACCACAGGCTAGTGACTAATAATGGCACACTGTGGGTACATACCTTCTCCCAGTGCACAATCTCCCAGGCACCATTCCTCAGTACTATGGTGAGCAAGGAGAGAGATGGGGTAAGTTTTATTAGGTCTTATTAAGACATTCTTGCTTCCTGGCAACATAAATACTTCTATACTACACTAAAAATAGGACCAAGTTTTCTAGTAAAGAAGAAGAAGAAAGAGTTTTGAAT
Organism: Heterochromis multidens; assembly: GCA_015108495.1. Classification (NCBI taxonomy): domain Eukaryota; kingdom Metazoa; phylum Chordata; class Actinopteri; order Cichliformes; family Cichlidae; genus Heterochromis; species Heterochromis multidens. The sequence goes on along the minus strand of VUQS01022668.1, from coordinate 60,985 downwards.
ACCTTGGCATTCCTTTTTGTTGACAACGTTGTCAGCATTGTGACGTTTCTGTAAGGGAAAAAGAACAATATTTCACTTTACACACATGCTCTGATACACACAAATTAAAAAATAATGACCTAAAACAAGTCAGAGAACACATGAGAAAATTCTCCAGGTTTAGCACTGGAGGAACACCATGCCTGAGTAAAGAAAAAAATCAAAGCAATCACTACGCATATGCAAAACAAACATAATCATACAATCGTGGATTACAAGAGAATGCTCTAAATTTGTTGGCAGAAATGTACTGAAGAAGCTGAAACTGCTATCTGCAGTTCCTGCAGTGATATTCACACTAGAACTACTGTAAAAAACGTTGTATCATGCAGTGTTTATCCAAAGTGCCCTACAGTATAATTGCTGCACTAAGGTTTAATGTGTGAACCTTAAATCTTGATAATTCTGATTACAGCAGTGATGCAATCTTTGTCATTGATTAAACAAAAAACAGTATATTTATTTGATCAGATATTTCAGATGTGGATATTTACTGCTTTTCTTTATTTTATATGACTAAAATAAAAAACTTCACATTGTCTGCTGCTGATATGTAACAACAAAATTCAAATTATTTCTTGAATTTTGTAAAGCAACGGATTCATCCTAAAAACATAGAAAAAATTCTGAGATCAGCTGATGTAAAAACAAACTTTCAGTGCTCCACTTTCACGTAGCTTCTTCCTACATACCAGACAAACCATACTCTTTGTACCACATCAAAGTTCAACTCATCAGGGTTGCTGAACAGTCATGCAATCAGCTGTGACTTTAACATCTGATTCCAACAGACAGCTTGTCAACTAGCATCACGGTGAGTAATAATGTGTTTCTGCGTCAATCTCATATAAATGATCACCATGACTTATAATGCAGCTCTAAATGCAGTGTGTGCTCTACTTAATTAGCAAGGAAAACATGTTTACTAGAAGAGGAGATCTATTCTAATTTAATCTAGTTGTATTTAAAACTCATTTGAGTACTTTGGCAGGTTGTACTGTACTTTTCAGAAGGAAAAAAAAAAGTCTTCAAGCTACTCTAAAACACAGACACCAAAGGTGAAGTGAGCTGTGTCACCAGGAATGACAGGTTTTTCACTCTCCTCAGATAGATTTTCCCAACAACCTAAGGATTCAAGTTAGCACCTTAAAAAGACTACAGTGTACAGCCCCTAGTTTCTTCCACTCAAATCTCTGATTTTATGATTCTGTACGTCTGTTTCTTCAATTTAAATCAAATCTGATTTAATATTCCTGCAACATGCTTGTAGTGTCGAATGACAAGGCTTGCTGTGTCATGTGGCCTTTCACCAGCTGCACTATGCCCAGAAAAAAAAATTTAGTAGTAGAGACCTTTACAAAGCTCATTCATCATCCCTTGTGCAAGAGCTGTCAGCTAATTTCATTCATCCACACACTATTAGGTCTGGCTGCACAGACCCTCTTCTATTCAGAGACGTGTGGGAGGAGCTGAACTGTATTTTAACAGTTACTTCCCAACTTATACTGCGTTTCTCAAATTCATTGTCCTTGCCTCTTTTGCTCTTTGTGTCCTGGTGGACATGAAAAAAGGGTCTGTACAGTATTTAGATGATGTGTGTAATCATTGTGCAGTGGAAGGCAAGCAGCGCACAGAGGTTATGCGTAAATACTGCAGTATTAGGTCTCTGTAGGGTTCGAGGGGAAATACAGAAGGCAATGAAAGATAAAAGCAGTATCTGCAGTGTTACCTTGATTAACCTGCTAAAATTGTATGCTTCAACATGAACTTAATGAGACACTGAGTAGCAGCAAAGGACGTTTAACCATACAAGGACAGGAACAAGATTATCTTTGCTCTTTCAACTGCTTTTTTTTTTTCAATGTGACTATGAGAGTATTAAGAAATTGTGATACTGTGTAAAATTGCACCACACACGCTATTGTGAAATACACCGTAGCTCAATTTCACGGTATTATATTTCTATTTCTGTAACATTTTTAAGCTGAAGGAGAGCTGAAGTACTGCCTGAGTCTGCTGCTGCAGAGGAGGCTGCCAGCAATAAGGTAAAGTACGTGCTGTACAGTGTGTGTCCATAGTGCATGATTCATGAAGTCGGGGGTCGATGTTGCCCTGTCAGGTCAACTTGTGAGGGACAGCGCAGCACAGGGAGCAGACGTCTGTGCAGGTGACCTTCAGCGATAAAGACAGAGTCATCACCACTCTGTTCCCATGTTTTTCACAACAGGCCAGGAGAAAAAGTGCTGCGCTGGTTCCTTCAGCACGAGATAGCAGCTAATAGTATAGAGTAACTCTCCACTGGGACCTGCACAGAGGATCGCATTGCAGGGTCACTGCAATACAGTAGAATGCAATATTCTCTCACTCTGTTCAGACTTGAGTGGATTACTTTACTACACTGAAGTACGCATACACTGAAGCTTCTAACTTCAACTTAAATTCAGTGAAAAAGATTTAACCAAACAAAACAAACTGTTCAAATCAATCTTCCATTCTAAATACATATCAAGCATCTGTTCAACAGCTCAGACTTGCTTTAGGGCAGACAGTTGTTTTGTTTTGTTGCTACTAGCTGCCTTTGTACATGAGCATTCAGTATCTAGGTTAATTGACTGAATGAGTACTCAGGGTGCAGAAGGCACAGCTGTGACCTCTGAAGTGAGTGTGTGTGTATGCACGGAGATTTCCAATGGTGTGTGTGTACACATGTTGGGGTGTTTCCTGCTGTGGTCACATAACCATCAATGCCTGCCTCGTGCTTCAAAGAAAACAGATGACATACAGGGCAGTAACAGACAATAAAAAAGCCCTACACTCTCTGGAAATGGGAACAGACTATTTTTAATTTGATTTTGCTTGACACATTTCATTTACTGAGGCAACTGATCTTTGGTAGGCTGTGTTAGGTGCATTTTGGTGGTGGAATATATTAAGGCAAGCATGTATAAAAATGACAAACTGAGGATATAAGTGACCAAAAACTTAAGGTGCTATGCACTAACTGCATAATACAAACCATACTACATACACACCTGTAGTTTTGTCTGTACTGTCTGGAATATTTGGGGAGCACGAAACGATAGTTGATTTGCACAGGCTGCTTTAAACCAAATGCAAATTTGGCCTTCAGGAGTATGCTGATTGCCTTTTGATAGTTGCTGACAGCATGATTTTTTTTTTTTTTTAATCAGGGTCTTGCTGATGTGCATGTATTAATTCCTGCATTAATGATGTTTTTTTAGGTCGGATGGATGATGGCTCTCAAGCATAGACTGTATCTAGAGAATGAACGTAAGCAATATGATATCACCCACTGGTTTGTGGAATGCCATTCTGAAGCCATGCATTTGTAGTTGCAGCCGCCACCCTCTTGTTCTTTTTTTATTTTTGTTTTTAAATGAGGTTGGACATGCGAAGCCTACATCTCACAATGTAGCCACGCCATAAATCACATCCTCCTTTATCATCTATTTCCCTCAAAATGGAACCATAACTAAAAAATGAATATAATGCTGAACTGAAGAAGACATGAAACTAGAGACTGAGCTCATAATACATCAAGTGAGAAGTGGGATGATCCTACAGACTTTATATAATCAGACGATATTTTGCAACCAGACTATTGAGGTTTTGCAGACACGTGACCACTAACAATGTGTTATTAACTTGTCCACCATTTTGGACGTGTGACAATCATAGTGACAATGGAGGATCGAGTGAATAACACCCCAGTCACACAGGCCTAGAGACCGGTCAGTGACTATCTGGCAACCCCCTGTTGCCAGGGAAAAACGTCCTTGTCCAGCGTCCAGCTCTCCGAGCTGTAGTGAAACCGTGAAAAGTGCAACACAAACTGGAAATGAACCGTTTGCCTTCAGAGTAAAAGTTTATCGTTTGTGCCTCAATTGGAGTGCTGAGACACAACTTTTACTTTGAAGGCGAACTTCCTCTATTTCTGGTTTGTGTCAAACTTTTTCAAGTTTTACTACCGCTTGGCTAGTAGTTAGCGAGTATTTGCAGGCAAACATGAAAAACTACAGGCAACCGTGGCAATCTGCTGGCAACCAAAGCAATCACTAGGAGGTTTTTGGTGCAGCACTTTCTTCGCAACCAATTTCATCCTTAGACAACCAGACACCTCCGGGAACCAACGCCGACCAGTCGGGGAATACACAACTGGTTAGCAGGAATATTTTTCTCTAGCAACCGGTGGTGTCATCACATCCAATATGTGGACAACTCTTGAGCAAAGTGCGCATGATGTCATGTGAGAAACCTCAACTGAAAGAGAAAGAATGTTAAGTTTAAGGCACTTCCATATTTACATACAGTCTATGCTCTCTGGTAATATCACTTTTAAGATCATACTACCCTTGGTGTGATGCAAATATTAAAGCCATGAAATCCAAAATACTTTAAAACATAATACTGTGTAAGAAACTGTCTTAATCTATTTTAAAATAAAATATATCAACAAAACAAGTCACAGAGTGATCGACAAAAAGAGAGACCTTTAAGAAAGTTTAAAACATGGGTGTCAAACTGGTTTTACATTGGACATTTGACCTTAAGTTAGCCAGATTAGTAAAACTATTCCATAAGTTGTTATTGAAAAAAAAGAACTCAAAATTGGTATCCCTTTACTTTCAGTGCATATTGAATCCCTCAGAAGTCTTAAGAAAAATAAGTGATTTAAGTAGTTTCAACAATACGCCTCAGTTTTCTACTTTATTAAGAAATACTACTGTATAAAAATCAAAGAAACACATAAGCACGGCTCTTTGGGCTTACACTTTATGAAAATAAATGGGTAAAATTACAGAAAATGTATTGGCAGCTTATTAACTGGAAAACAAACTTTGTTTAATTGTGGACCCACTGCAAAAAAACTGAAAATTCTATAGTATGTAGTGGAAAAACAGGAACTTTTCTCTTATTTAACCCTTTCATGCATGAATTATAAGAACCTCAGTCAAGATTTTTTTTCTGAGTGTTTTTGTATGGAGACATACTTTGTTTTTCGTATCAATGCAGCATCATGGCGTGTATATGTTATGTAAGGCCTTGTTTACCACCTGTTAATTAATGCAAATATATTTTTTGGTTTGTACCCTGACTGGCCAATAGGTGGCACTGTATGGGATGATACACAAGCATCCACTGTGTTGGCTGAAATGCAACTATAACAACAAATATACAAGAGAACAGCTTTTGAATAGCTGTCCACTGTAGTGACCACTATGAATGAAAGGATTAATAGTTTAGTTATTACTTACTTTGGTGTATGACTGGCCATGGTGATGTTTTTGTCAGTAAGAAGATTTTAAATCTGATGAAAATACACTCCCCAGCTTTATAATTTTCACATTTTCCAAAGCCATCTAGTGGGCTGGACTGGACCCTTTGGCTGCAAATGGGTTGCATATTTGACGTCCCTGTTTTAAACAGTCTAGTCTTGTGTAATATTTGAAGCTAGTCTTACCAGATCTTCAATTATCTCCTTGACAGCAGCCACCACCAGGATAAAGAGCAGCGGCACCAATGTGGTCCAGCGACCAGTGGGAGACACATCTGGGATTTGCTGAAATAGACACAAAAAGAGGAAATTAAGTTAAACCTTGGTGACTTCTCTCTGAAAATTATTCTCAAAGCAAACACATTGCAGGGCTGCTCACCTCTGGAAAAAGTCATTATCACAATTATTTGGCCAATATTGACATAATGACTATTTAACATGATTAATTAATAGACATTGTAAAAAATAGTGGTTTTACTAAATGTCAAAAAAGTAGAAACTTGTCTTTTTATTTAAGTGGACTTCCTTGAACTTAAATTGTAAATCAAATGAACAAACTAAATAAATACATAAATGTGAACTGTATTGTGAAGAGTGAATTTAGACTTCTATGGAGAGGCAAAAGAGAGAGAAGGGATGTGCTGAAAGGCATAAAAAGAATGACTGCAAACCAGAAAAAAAGCACAACCATCATTTAATCTCAATTCGCTTGTTTTAATAATCAGTGGAAGCCAAATTTGGTAACTGAAAGTAAAGGCTGATCTAGTACACAGCCCTACCACATACAGCAGCTAACACTCAGTAAAAAGATGACTAAACAAGAGAAAAAAGGTCACCTTAAACTAACACAATTTCACAATCAACATTAGTGTCAGAGCTGATGTTTTATTTTCCTGGTTTATTGGCTTGACTTATTATTCAACCCACTCAAAAGGAAAAAAAAAGCAAATTCAGAGTTACATCCAGCACAAACAACTCTCTTAGTACCTTTATAATGCTCTCATTACCCCTGAATGTTTAATTCTTTTGGCTACCCAAGTCTTTCGTAATTAACAGCCAAACATCAGCATAATTAGAGCCAAGCCAGGCCTCATGAGACAGTCCCCGTTACACTGCTAGAAGGAAACTTCTATGAAATAGATCTCTTGTCTCTCTCATCTGCATAGATGTTTTATTCAAGGTCGCAGCATCAACGGGGCAGGTAACGAAGACTCGCACTGGCTGCTGTTCAAAGCAGCTACTTCAAGGTCACTGGATTGAGTCCTTTCCCATGCTTAGAGCTCTCATTAACACGGGATAGTCTGTCAGCATGAATATCAGTGAAGACAGAAAATGAGTGCTATTGAGCTTTACTTTGGTCCACGTTTTATATCTTTCCTGGTAAGCTTTGAACACCTGAGATATGGATTTCAGCTTCTTTGAATCATGCAGTGATAATTGGCAGTCGAGGCTTTAAGTTTTCAAAAGGGATTAATGTTGTCTTATACAGCAGTCCACTACAAACTTCCTTTGGGCAAGAAACCCTTTGTTCTACTAAATCAAAAGCAGTGCAAGTAATGCTGAGATCTGTAGCTACTGTTGGGAAATCATCAAAACATGACCACAGCTGATAATAGGAAAGAAAGTGAAACCCTCTGCCCAGGAGAAGCTCATTCTTTAACACATTGAATGGCTGAAGATTTTCAAATCATCCCTGCCCGATTTTGCAATGTGGCTCTTATTCACTATTTGTGTGTGTATGCTGCATAAATCAAAGCACAACGGAGTTTCTGTACTTTATACAGGAGCACAGTGCAGAGCCATGCAAGTCACAGTCCAAAGCATGACCAATCTGTAGTATTAGTGAACCCCATTCACAAAGTGTGTACACAAATCTTGTGTTTGAACCTAAGAAAGCTTGTACTATGCAAACAAATTCAGAACTACCTTAGACCGTGTGTACACAGAAACAGTGAAGGCCAGGCCATCTTAGAAAATTTAAAGACACATCTTTCAACTTGATATTAATAATTTATTTCTGTCAGTATTTACGGTTTTCCTTAACATTAAGCAAAAAAATAATGCTCATTTAATTAATAAACAGTAAAGAATTAAATTAAATGTAAAAAAAAAAATACAAAATATTGAATGAAAAGGTGCAGGATGAAGCTTTTATTCTACCAACCATTTTAATTATGGGTAACCCTTTCATTACAGGGTTTCATCAATAAAAACACAGAACAGAAACAAAACAGGAAAGAAAAAAAAACTTTTAAACATTCAATACACAACATAGTGATCACATATCAGTTTTAAATACTTAGTACAGTAAAGTCTCTCACACCGGCTTAACATTTCAAATCAGAGTCAATAAGAGTAGGATACCATCACAGCAGTGTTACAAAATAAATTGTGAATGTGTTACATTTACATTCTAAAGATGTTAAATTTGATTGCCTAATATAATAACATTATCCCGACTTTTATTTATGTAATAGTTACGTTAGTAAAACATATTTACGTTCTGTAATGTTGCTGCAATGTTGCAGAAAAGTCTGTGTATGGTCGGGTATTTTGTAACCACAGAACAATGTTGTCACATCACCAGTTAGTAAACTTACCAAATCCAATGTTGCCATTACTCAATGTGTGTGTACTCATTTTTTGTATTCATTAAAAAAAGGCTTGTATCCTTGCTGGATATCACTTATATCCCACAATATCCTAATTATTGATGTTTTTCCAATAACTACAGTGAGTTTTTCTTCTTAGGCTAACATACCCGACACTCTTTGTCCTCCACCTGCTTCCATTTTTTTTTTCCTTTTCATTTTTATTTTTTCTAATCAGCTTTGATGTCAAATCATTTCTTTTTTTTTTAAATAAGACACAGTCTGTCTCAAGGTGACTTCCTCATCAGATGCAAATTTTTTCTATTTTTTTTTCACTTGTGGAATCATCCTGTTTGTTTCCTTTAGCTGCAGTGCTTCTTTCACCTCCTTCTCCATGATCCAAAATTTCCTGATATAGTGGAAAAAAATGATTCACTACTATGCTGCTGAGCAGATTTCATGAATCTGATAATAATGTGTGTGCACTTACTTTGTGTACGCCTGTAAAAACATTTCCATGCACACACTAGTGAACAAGGACTATTGTGATGAGCCTGTAGATAAATCTGTTTTCCTTTTAAAGCAGACACACACAGTATTACATGTATTATTCATTATCAGGATCTATATAAAGTACTGTGTCTGAGTGTGTGTGTGTGTGTGAGTGAGCCTATCTCTATGCATATGAAATTACAGACATGACCGAGAGAAATGGTGTCTAGGTCATGGCATACACTTAAAAAAACGAGAAAAAAAAAGAAAAAAGTTCAAGCATTCATTAATGGAAACAAAGGAAACTGATGAGAAGAGCAGTGATTTAACACTTTAGTCCGTAGTTAGTGTCACAGAAGCACAAAAACAACAAAAACACCACATCTTACCTGAAGGAGTGCAATGAAGAGAAAAAAGGCATTGGCTGCCCTCCTGAACTGTGAGTACAGGAATCGAGGGAGGAAGGTGAGGACATTATATTTTGCTGTGCTGAAGACCGGACCGAGCAGAAAGCAAGGCCGTGGGTAGAGGGAGCGAGCATGGAGATGAGAGAGAGAGGGAGAGAGAGAGAAAAAAACACTGGTTAACTGTCAAAATACAGAAACTTAGAGAGCTGTCTGATCAGTTTTGAAACAGAGTATAACCCTATACGCTTCAGAATCCACCCTGCTACTTCTACTAGCAGTCACATCATCAGTAAACACAAGTTACCCAGTTCCAATGGTAGCCATACATGCCAATACTATAACATTGCCCCCATGACGTTAGATAGATGATGTGGTATGCTTTGGATCATGAGCTTTTCCTTTCCTTTTCTATTCTTTTTCTCTTCCCATCATTCTGGTACAAGTTTGTCTTGGTCTCTTTGGTAGCTAGATGTTATAAAGGGTTTTTTTTTTTTTTTAACCAAGGAAAATAATTCTGTGACCATACACTTTAGTTGTCTTCTATGCTCTTTCAGGCCTTTTGGTATTGCTGACATGGCAAGTGCATTCCTTCTCTTTTTAAGAATGTTTTGGTCACTGCTAAAGGTTTTGCTATCTCTCTAATACATTTATTTTGTTTTTTCTGCCTAATGATGACCTCCCACACTTGCATCAACATCACTTTGAACATTAATTTAAAAATTCCAGTGAATAGCTACCAAATGCAAGATTAACATTTGAGATCTAACAGGCCATGAAACTGCTTGTCAGTCAATTGTCGAATTACTTTTGAGCCTCTGAAAACAAGGAACTATGTATAAAATTGGCCGTAACTGCTAAACAGATAATGCAGTGCTTTTGTTAAACCCCTTAAAGATTTCACTTCAGTCACATTGATTGTTTGATTTAAACTCTACTGTGGTGATGGCCTAAGTTTAACTGTTGTGAGGCCATATATTTAGGTAACCCTGGACATGTAATTGCATTTTCATTAACCAGCTCCTTGCCCCTCAGCCTGCCCATTCTACGAGGACTTCTGCAATGCAAAGACGTGTCTGTGTTTGTGAGACTGATGAACAGCAGAGCGCAGTGGACTCAATGATCATAAAGAATAATTAGGAGGAGGAAGTTAGCTAGCAGAGAGGTCATAAAGACCTCCTGGCAGATGTAAGCCAAGTTGCCTGCACTGTAGTGGAGTTGGTGCTAGGCTGGTGGAGCCATCAGCAGCCCCACAGTCAGACCTCCAGCAGTTTGATTTACAGCTGTGTTAAAGGGTCAGTCAGAGCAGCCACTCTGGGAAAAGATTTATACCATTGATGTATGCCAAGCCACTGGCAGGGCTTTGCTTACTTACGCACACACCAAAGTCCATAGACATATACATGCAGAATATCTGAGAGTACAGTGCAACAACTGAGCATATGCAGTTCAACATCAGTGATATCACTGTTTCCCTCCTGTTAGTGTGAATCATATACGACAAGCATATTTTCAGCAATTTCACTTGTAGCACACCCAGAAGCATAATGTAGTCACAGAAAAGTGGACAAGCTCTGAATTGGAGTTAAAAAAAACAAAAAAAAACAATAACTGTCATCGTGCCAGCTTAGTACAGTTGATTTGTCTGGCAAAGCAAGGGAGCAACAGCAAGGCATTGTTCTGACAGCAGTACAGTGTGATACCAGCCTCGCAGATGAAGAGCCTCATTAGAGCAAGTCTTTCTTTCACTCATACTTGGTCTTAATATTCATCTAATTAGTTTAGTTTGTGTGAAACAAATTAAAATCTGAGTGACCTGTAAGAGGAGTTTTGTTTGGGGTTTACAGAGCAATGCTAAAAAAAAATTACATTCAAATTTACATACATAATGCTGAGAAATATTCAGGTACTGAGTTGCTAATAACAGGAAAAGTGTTTAATGATAAATAGCATGTGATAAAGTCTCATTCCTTGTAGGGAGCAACTGATCAAATATCTGGCTCAGATATTGGTGACAATGAGCCAAGGTATGGGCCAATCTTTTCAATTCAGTTCTATGCTGCTCTGTGTTTACTCACTACACCACACCAGCAGCAGCAAGCTGAAGAGCTAACACAACAGGGAGGAAGCTAAGAGAAACGCAACAGCATTTTGGAGGCATTTCAAAGCCACCGGCTTCTTTTTTTTTTTTTTTTAACTTAACCGCAAACCGTAGCCAAATGAGTTGACACAACTGAAAAGTTCAGATGATAAAGCTTTGGCTTCTCTCTCATTCATTTTCACCCTCGTTATGTTCAGTCAGAGAGACTTTATGCCACGTGAAAAGAGGAGTGGAAGAGGTTGGGCTTTTTTATGACACGTATGGTAACATAATATGTTACCTGCTTCCTGTCAGCACAAAAGAAATGAAACTATCACGACAACAAAAAAAAAAAATCAAAGGCTAAAATAATATCTGTAAACAGAAATAAAATTGAAACTAAGATGCTACATTTCGCTATTTATGTACAAGATATGTGAGTTTCGTTTATCATGATAGTACAGGAATAATGTGTACAGGAAGTTCAGCACTGGCCAAAACAAACTAAAACCAACCAACAAGTTGAATGAGACATGTAAATATAAGGAAGTGGAACAAGAATAATATATTATTATGTGTGTCACTCTGTTTGAGTATGTAAAAAAAAGAAAGACCAGGGTTTTTCCTGCACAACATATTCAGCAGCATCCTCATCATCTGGTTTGCTGAATTTCTGTAATTTCAGGGTTTGTTTTTTAATTAAAACAGATCGGGTTTTCTTCCCTTATTTAAAAAAAAAAGATTAGTTAATTTTAAGTGTATTTTACCCATGAGTCACATACTTGAGCTGAATACTTAAATATTTTGCCATACATCATACAAAGCCCATAGCAATACCATGAGTACCTTTACATTAATAAATGGCAAGTCCATTGGACATTAAACATCTAAGCGCTACAATGTACAATTATACAGTCTGCCCCCTGAGACACAAAGAAACTGTGGCTGGGGAGCTCTGATGCATCATGCACTCTCTGATTTATTTTCTTCACTCAAACCTTCTGATCTCATGAGGGTAAACTGCAGAGCACATGCCTAATATCTGGTTACCTTTGTACACTGAATAACTTCCACAGAAGCTAGATAATACATCTTAATGGATGATTATAGATCTTCCATTCTGTTTCCTGGGAATAAGCTGAGGATCAAGAAGATATGAAAGGAGCACTTCCTCCACTCACTCCACCGCAGTATAATGTTGAAGCACGTCATTATGAAAGCCTATATTGGTTTGTCTAATCTTTGAATAAGACTTGTGCTAGTTAAAAGAAAAAAAGCCAGCTGAAGATTTTCAACCATGACTTTGCCATTTATTTACACACAATATCATATTTCTTTAAAGAGTGCCAACTAACAACAACAGTTGACTCAAGGCATGCTATATAGCAAGATAAAGATCCTACAATATTAGAGGGAAAACCTCAAGAATCAGACAATCCCCTATGGCCAACACTTGATGACAGTGGAAAGGAAGAACCCCGTTTTCACAGGAAGAGACCTCCAGCACACCTCTCAGGGAGAGGCAACCATCTCATATGCCACTATTTCCTCAAATCTTAACATACGTAGTCTTAAGAATCTCAGGGTCTCTCTACTTTTCACCACTGCTCAGTTGGCAAACACCACAGACTCTATATGAAAGATGGATGTTGCTTCGGTGTCTAAAAAGTGAAGCCAATGAGGAAGTGCAATAAACCTGTATTGTCTCTAATGACCAGCAGGGGGTGATTCCTCTGGTTTAAAAAAAAAGATGTTTGGCTCTGTAAATGTCTATGGGAAAAATGGTACTCAACTCACTTGCTCTATGATCTTTGTAAGCACATTCTTGATGAGTTTATGGTCTGAATTTCTAGCTTCAAGTCTTACTGAATACAATATCATGTTTAGTTTGTACATCAAGGTCCCTTTTAGTGTACAGTAGGACGGTAAAGTAGGGTATGCTTCAGGGCAGGTACCTTGTGATCGACAAGTCACAAGTTACCAGGGCTGTCAACAAATATAACAATTATAAAAGAAATGTATAAAGAATTTTTTTAAATTGATTCTGGAAATATTTGATTATTTAAAAAAAAAAACAGCACTACCACAGGGGTCTCTCTCTAGCCAGTGACAAAGAATGCTAAGCTGGATTTCCACTAGAAAAGTTATAAAGGTAAATGATTTAGTGTACCATAATTAGGCTTTTAGACTTCTATAAATAATGTGAAACTGTAATAGATGAGCCAGCTTAATGGCTGTAGCCATCTACAAATACAAAATTGCCTGATGCTTAGGCCCTGCATGCGGGGAAGGGTGGCGTTGTAGATGTACATTTTTATACGGCTTAGAGCCACCATATGAACATGTAGTGTCCCTCAGTTTCACAGTCAGGTCAACCACTCACTCATGATCTCTGGTTATAAAGGCTAAGAAGTTGATTGCTAAAATCTTCAACTCGTCGCTTCAAAACCACGACCTCTCAAACCGACAGGTGACATCACAGTGGCTACATCCATCATTTATGTACAGTCTATGGCAAGCGCTCACATTGATTGGTAACATACAATAAAAGAACAGCAAACCTAAAGGATGGCCAGCAGATAATCAATGTCTCCTGCACCAAAACCTCTAATGAGTGCTATGATGAGCATAATATGTTGACTCAGACCAGAGCGACCAGATAATTAGCTTCAAAGTCTAATGCCTAGCCTCCAGTTGGTATATATGCAACCTATCTGCAGTGTCTTTTGATTTTTTCATGAGTACATTAAGTTCTTTGGTTTACTCTCTGCCTCCATGACATCCTGCATTTGGGTCTGATTAAAAAACTTTTTCTAAATCATAACATTCATTCTTTCAGCTGCCATGTGTAAAGGTCGCATCACAGTTATGACACAGTTTGATCTGGTTTGATTTGTTTTTCTGAATTAAAGAATGAGCTTTCTGCCTTTTTCAGAAGCTTTCATACTTTTAACCATAGAAGAATTACATTCATATATTACATTTACATTAAATTCAAAATACTCCTTTTAGGATTTCTTGACTTATTATATTTTAAAATATACACCTGCTACAACTGTGTTGCCTTTATTGTCAACAGAAATAATAACTGTTTGGCTTTGGGATGCCACAATAGAGCCTTTTGGAAAACACCATCAGTGTAACACTACACTGCCCTGGACTGTGTGTCTGACTGTGGGTAATTTGTATAACAATTGATCGGAACATGTGCAAGGTGTTTGGGTTCCTTACCTATGTTGTTATATTTTCATAATTCTTGTATAGCTTTGAGCATCAGTACATTTAGTCCACCACCCTTTGTCAGCATTGCTGTCGTGCACTGTGATAACCCCTCCCACTCTGCTTGTTTTTTTCTCTGCGTTTTCTTCCTGGTTTTGTATATGATGCGGGCAGTAGTAGATGCGGGTCCAGAGAGGCACCACACCTATAAGCACCTGACTGCTATAAAAGAGAGGTGGTGCACTAACCCTTACTCTCTCTTTCCTCCCCAATAGCCAGGAGCTCGTGGCCAGGGTTTTGGTTGCTTTGTTTTAGCTTTTTTTTTATATTAACACCAGCATCCACACACTCACTATACTACTGCTAGTATAGTGAGAGTGTTCTACATTTCTTTAAAGCAAGTTTAATTTAATTCTATAAAATTTGGGGTTATTTAAATTCACTATGCCCTTTGTGGTCTTACTTGTCAGCAGATTTGTGACAGCACTGAAGCTGCCTATCCCCTCAGTCTATCAGCATGCAGTGAAAACCTCACTGGCTTTCCGGCTCACACATTTTTGAGAAGT
>VUQS01022668.1:33408-46241 GCA_015108495.1 Heterochromis multidens | reverse complement strand
AAAAAAGATTTTAATAAAAAAAAAAAAAAAAAAAAAAAAAAAAAAAAAAAAAAAAAAAAAAATTAAATAAAGAGGTTGTAGGAAACAACCTACCATTTTTTTCTGAAATGCTTTTTTTAGTGAACTTTTTTCAGCTTAATAAAGTCTCTCTCTCTTTCCTCCTGAAGGTGCCAAGCTGTATACTGGTAAATTTCTTCCTGCTGAGGGCCAGCAGGAGGAAAGGTGTCACCAGCACATATTTAACAACATAAGAAATAATTACATCAACCAAGACCTTCAGCTAGATGCTAAATGCCTTTGAATCAGTCAATTCACTCATTTTACTTAGAGAAACCTTGTAGAAATCAGAATAATACTATTTATGGGTTAAATGCATCATACTATATACATCATTTATATAGGATGACTGCATTGTCAGACAGGTTGCTTAGATAATATTTGGCGTGGTATAAACAATAATAATGTAGCTCTCTGCTTGCCCAATATGGTACGTAGCTTAGATAAAGTCAAAAACTGGTTGGACCAGTAACTATTAAGACTCAGTGTCCTACTATCTTATATCTTTGAGTCCTCCATGTCCCAGTATCTACACTACACCTGTACCTTTGCATTAAAGTAGCAGTGAAACTGACATGGTGGGCATCACGTGTATTATTTAATTAAGTGGAGTCATTCAGAAAACTTCAAATCTGATTTAACAAAACACCCAGCATATCAAAAATAAATACCATTCAGTGAAGAGTAGTTGCTGTGGCTGGCTGAGTAAGGCAAATTAAGACACACATACCAAAACAATTATAGTAATTTGTGTGTCTGGGTCATTGTGTGTTTGGACCCATGTCTATGTGTGTCTATTCATATATCAATTTTCCCTTGTTTTCCCCACACAAGACAGCAGTATTTCATGGATGCTCAACAGGAAAATGGTTTGCACAGCCACTCCTGTTTGCCACAGGATTAGCTGTCAACATCTCAACAATTAATCACGTTTCCATTACGACCAGATCTACCAACATACAGTGCAGCTGAACAAACAATCCACTGAAACCCTAACACACATCACAGACCCATGATGCAGATCCATTTGGTAGCAGGAGAAATACGCATGTGATGGTGGACTGTGGCATATAGGCAATGATGATGTAGTGGGAAAATGTATCACAGACCCAGCAACATTTGAGACAGCAACAAATCCTTTTGAACAAATTAGATCAGTGCTTTTAAAGCCCAAAGAAAATGTTTTGCTTAACAGGGCAAAGAAGAACCTTCACAAGTCTGAGTCAACCTGCAAGCTGTTCACTGCTGAGATAATGCAATATTTATTATTTATTATTAATATCTAACCTATTTTGACCAAAATGTGTGTTGTGTTTATATCATCATCTTCAGTTAAATTAAACTAATGCTACATTTACTGACATTTGTCTGTGTGGGCAGAGCTCTGTGTATTACTAACTGCCTCAATTAAGATAACAAAAGTGAATAAACTTTTATTCTAAAAACAGGCAAAGGTGTTCTTTTTAGAGAAGAACTGATTGTGAAATTTTGGGCCAATACCAATGCTTAAAATAAAAATTTGGCTGATAATCAAAGCTGATACTGATGGGGTTTTTTGTTTGTTTGTTTGCTGCTTGTTTGTTTTGTTTGTTCTTTGTTCCCCCTTTTGTGTCACGGAAACAAAGAAATCCTCATTATAAAAATAGCTGAATGGCTTTAAAGTCTTTCAGCACTGCATCACACTATCTTTGAACATTCAGACAGCTCGAAGTTGATGTGACACAACAAACATCAGCCACTGCCTTCAGCAAATGTTATTATTATTTGCAGACAGGTCGATGGCAGTGGATAAGAACCATATTGATTTAAAGCTGATCTATTGGTGCATCCTCAAAAGCCATATTTCTTAAACCTGCAATGTTATTTACTGTTATTCAAATATCGATCACACGGCGCTCCAAGCAGGTTTTGATATGTCTTGCGTCTCATTGACAAGGGTCTGTTTTATAAGTAATAACCAAACTAAAAGTAATGGGAAAATCAATGAAATTAATTAATAAAACCTAACAAACTCAAAAGGATGCTCAGAAAAAATACAAAACAACTGAGAATGAGCATCACAGGTGCAAACTGTATTAATGAATTTACTATTCCTGCTCAGTTTATAGCGGTGTCTGTGTAAGCAAGCTGTTCATGCAGCAGGAATGCTAACAGTAATATTCCTTGACAGAGGGCGGCCTGACCCAACAATCTTGACCTTTAAAGCTAAAAGCACTCCACTTCTCTAAGAGAAGCAACAGGATAAACAGGCCAGTCTGGGTATCTGCACGGATGCAGCACCAGTATTACAAATCTTGTAGGTATCAAATATCATATGGCTAAGGGTGCTGTCATGGTTGTACCTGTACTCTCTCTACTGCACAAGAATAGTGGATCTGTGCACTGTTTCAGCTCCAGTGTATTCAAAAGTCATCATTAGAAGACTGAAAACAAGATTTTAAGGTAAAGTACCACAGATTAGTCTGCTGTTTATTCACTACCTTGCAGCAGGGCTGTGCCATATCGCATCGTATTCATTTTTACACAAAAAATGTCAAATTGCAATATCATTGCTATAGCAACTCCATGCATTTGTGGCCCCTCATGCACACAACAATGAGACAAGTCCGAGCATGTCCGAAAGCCAGAGCTGCATGTCAGCCTACAATGACAATTTAGTACCTTAAAAGAGAGCTACTATAGCAACCTCCAACAAAGCACAGTCCGTGGCAAAATATGCAAGAAAACAGTTTCTGCTAAAGGTAGAAACAACAAACTTGTTTCACCGCTTGAGGCAATAATACACCATCAAGTATAACCAGGCTACAAAAGAGATACCAGCAGCTGGTGATGTGCGATCCAAGTGTTACGCAGTTATGTTATTCTTTTAAAATTTCCAGGGAAAACACTATCTAGGCTACATTTGTGCTTACATTTGACTTATTCTATTTCACTAGATATAATGTTGTGTCACTGCTATTGCAGTATAATGCTGCTGCTGGCATCTTGTGACAACAGATTCATAGTTCAAATTAAGTAGTGTGTCATCACTACCTGACAGTAGCTCATTGGAAAAGAAGGATGGAAAATGCCCTTCACGTACTTACACTTACAAATGCTGCTGCCTGCGAGCTGCAAATGTCAATAAAACACTCAGTATTTTCAAAAATATCATTAGAAATATCGTTCAATTTTTCGTGATATTTTGAGGATATACTGCCTACCAACTACTTTGCAATCACACCAGAAAAAGGGTTACAAAGTGACGGAAACTTTTTCTACTTAAAATTTCCACAGCATCTGCTAAAAAGATCTGAAAACTTATTCTAACTGTTTGCTATTTGGAAATTATTAAGAGGGTGACATGGTTGAGCAGGCAACCCATATGCCAAAAAGCTGCAGGGGCCTAGATTTGAGTCTGCCCTGGACAAATCCCTGAGTGTCATTCCCCTCACTCTATTCCTACTAAATAAAGGCTAAAAATGCCCAATAACCAAAATATTTTTAATTAAACTGGTGAAAGCTTTGGTGACAGTTTACTATAATGAGACAGGTTTACTCATTTAGCGATAATTTAAATAAAGAAAGGCATTTCAACAAAGTTTTGTGTGGTTGTGTTATTCTAAATTTAGATATCAAGAGTTTAATTTTCACTGAAAATATATATCAGTTTGAAATATTGGTTAACGGTCTCTTAAAGACACAGCATCACAGCCTATACTTTCTTTCTGTTGTAACTATGACTCAGAACATATTAGACTTCTCATAGGAGAGAATGCTACTGATTGTGCTCTCTGAGGTCAGTGAGGCATAATAAAGTATTTGTTTATTACTTTGGTTACTACTTTTCTTAAGTACCATTGTGAGAGCAGAAATCATTTTGTTTCCCAGTTCAGTGATTGCAGGATATCTAGTAAAGCTACATGATATAAAGTGTAACTTTGATTAATCATCTAGCTTTGAATAAATCTCACCTACATTATGACCACTTACTTTATCACTTTATGAGATCATTTTGATTCAAAACTTTTTCAGTTCATGTAGTACATTAATATTTTCCACCATGTTTATTGCACTTCTGTAAAGAGTATGGGGCAAAAGTTAAGAAAAAGCGTTTTAGAAAACAGTTACAATACCACAAATATTATTTATCTTTTCATTGGTTAGACAACCTACAGCCTGCCTCCAAAGTAACCTACTACCCACCCCTTCTGCTGGTTGGGTTAAAGTCAATGTTCTAACTTCTGACTCCAAAAGAAATCAACATGTCGGCAGCTAAAAATACTGACACTGAGGCTTCAAAATGCAGTCCAAAACAAATGGGTGACATTATGGTGGAGACAAACTTTACATTACTAACTTAAAGGTTCTACTTACTGATCAAGTTGCCCACTACCCATTTCAACAATTGCACTCTAATATAGCAGGTGACATGCAGGTCTGATTCCTGTAACCTCAAAATCTTCTTACCTGACTCGATTGCTGCAAAACTTGGTGAACTGTGGCTGGTTGAGATATATCAGTCGGGCATCTTCTTGGTCAGCTAAGGATGTCTTTTCTGATGCGTCCTCTGTCTTTTCATATCCTGCAGCATGGGGGGGAAAAAAAAAGTCTGCCTTGAGCACAAACAAAAGTGAGATGAAAAGGGTTCTGAAGTGTTTGAGTTAGTGCGTGTCAAAAAGTACCCAAAGGAGTCTTTGGAGTCTGGAAAAGGAAAAGTCTAACTCAAAGTAAATCAATAGAGAGTTTAGCTGACCTTGATGCTTTAGAGGCTTTAGACATATATAATACAACTTTTTTCAGATTTATTAACAACAGCCCAAGTATTTTTGTTCATTTCTGCACTGTGATTTCAAAAGAATACATTATGCACTGCAAAGTGTGTTAACCTAGCACACAATCTCTCCTTTCATTTGGGATAGAGTGCACAATACATTAATCAAACTGTTAATACTGTGGGCTACAATCACTGCAGTCTACACAATGCATTGAGGAGACGTTTGTAATTGATGTATGCTAAACTTGCCTCAGCTCTGGAGTAATAATCGGATGGCAGTATAATGGTCAAATTGTTATCTTAATGGAGTGAGAAGGTGCTTGGGAAAATATAACAGTAGGCTTGCCAAATGACATGTCACTGAGAGTACATCTTCTATTACTACCTCCACAGTAAAACGCCAACTTGGAGAGAAACCCTATTATATAATGAAAAGGGAATCACCTGCTCTATGTGGACAGTGTGACTCATCTACGCAGGAAGGAACACTGACATTGTCTGAAGATGTACTATAGGTATAATTCTATTTGTAAGTATATAGGTTAGGTTTGGATAACTTTTTTCCCTTAATAAATGAAATCATCATTTAAAAACAACATTTTATATTTACTCGGGTTACCTTTGGCTAATATTAATATTAGATAATAATAATATTAAAATTTGTTTGATGATCTGAAATATTTAAGTGTGACAAATATGCAAAAACCCAGGAAATCAAAAATGGGGCATATATATTGTGTGTGTTTATATATATGTATGTATGTATGTATCCTAAATGATACCTATTTAGAAACCAAAAGAGCTGAGACTTACTGACCATAGTCTGATTACATTTTGGACATTTCCCCATGATTATTCTGGGACTATCGATTGCTGGAAATGTGTAATTAAAGCTGGGATTTTCCTGTTGACAGTGACATTTACTGTTGTGATTACATAGAAGTAAAGGAATAAAAGAAAAACTTTGATTGTATTATATATATTTTTACCAATTCTTAGTATATTTTTGCAGTTGAAAACTTTTAATTTATGAACAGCAGAAACTCCATTCATTGCTCAGTTAATCATCACACTCTATTCTGACTTCTACATGGAAACAAAAAAATGGTTATTGGCAGATTTGGCACATTTAGTGCTGAAAAACTCTGTCCCCACACGAATTCTTCTTTCTACATCTCTGGAAAAACAAGGCACTGTTCGACTCCCACCAAGTTCAGCAAAGTGGGATGGAGCTCTGTTGGCTAAATCAAAACTACTGAGGCCTTGTGAGGGCTGTATGTGGGTCGCAGAGATGCTTATGCATGTAACACATTTTTCCTTGTTTTTAAACCCCAGACAAAATATTTTTGATTGGTAAGAGGCATTTTTGCGTCTTACTTTGCTTCTAAAGGCCAGGACTAAGACATCGCAGACGCAGACTCTGTACAGCGCTAACACCTTTAAAATGCATGCTTTCTATGCAGGAGGCAGATGCTGTGTCATGCGTCTGGGGATGTTGCAGCCTGCAACTTGGCAACAATATCAAGCATAAAGCTTGAAACTGCTCTCTCTCATCTCATCTCTCACACGTAAATACAAGTGAGGTTTACTCCCGAACTTTATAGTTACAGCAGTTCATGTTTAAAAAACAAATGTCCCAGGCTAAAAAAAACCCAAATGTCCCACCGAACTAAAGATTCTTTTAAACTGAAACACTGGAGAGTACTACAGAAGAACATTTGACAGGAATCATCTAGCCTGTAAGATGAGAAATGAAAATTAGCTAGGTATTTTTTCATAATCCTGCTGAAAGGGAAAAAAAAGCAGAGGAATTAAAGCAAACCTATTATATTTGTCCTTACTTACTGTATACATACTGTTACAGTGTTTGATCATAAAAGTGGACAAGTTTGAAGCTTCAAATAATGAGGTCAGCATATGTTTACTGAGAGCCAGGGAGTCAGACTGGTCTAAACGCTTCTTGTGAGTCATTTTTTTGTACTTTTTCTCAGTATCAGGGGATATCCTTAATATGGTCATCTCAAGCACACAGTTCTGGTCATGAGCACAGATGCTACACCAACTTGTTGTACACATCTTCTGTTTGCACGGGGCAGCCAATCAGAAGAAAGCTGGCTTAAAAGGGAAAGGGTGAAAGGGTGAAAGGGGTGGTCAAACAGCTTGTTTCAGACAGTGGATGAATTAAGAAGCTGCACCAAGATATAAGATAAATCAGGATTATTTTGAACTGAAAATCTTGCAAAGCAGCTCCAGTAGAGTCAAAGAATATAAGTATAGCGCTATAAATGAGCACAAGAGGTCCCCTGTAAGGTTTCTGGGGTTCACATTTCCCTATCCCTATGTTTTAATTGATATGTCTGGATTAGTGCCTTCAGCAATGCTAACAGAGCAGCACTACTGTAAAACTCTTAAGTCAACAGTATTCCTGGATTCTCAAATTCCATGCATGTGATCCAGTGGGTGCTGGCTTGTCTTCCCTATAGTGTGTATGGGGTTGGCATTAGAGGGAGGAGGTAAGGCAGAAAGTGTAGCTTCCACAACTATAGATATAGTAAACAATGGTGTTTAAAATGGAAAGAAGGACCGTTCTCAGGCACAGATGTAGGGGGACATGAGTGGGGAAAGCTGGCAGGAAGCATGAACAACAGAACCCAGTGTCATGAGGTGCTGTAACCAGAGCCCTGACCAGATATGCCCCAGCTGCAACCTGCTCCAAAAGCCCAAGCCTGCAGTATCTCTTTCTTTTAATGTCAAGTCACAACAAAGAAGGCTAACGCATTCTCCAAAGTCACACTTAACACTGTCACCACTCTTAATTTTCCTTTCTGCTCTCACCTTTCACTTAGCACTTACCACTCATGTTACACAAACCATGAATCTTAGATTACAGCTACTTGTTATTTTAATGATCCACTTGGCTTTACATAGATTATTGAGGAGTGACTGCCAAGCATCATCTCCTTATAGTTTCTCTCCTTAGCATGTGCTCTAGAGCTAAAAATAAATGCCCCCCGTAGCCGTTTACATGGTGGGGGTTCACCATCACAGCCCTGTTACACAAGACGACAGATCTGCATAGGTAGTCTATTGAATTAGTGAGGTAACAAAGCCATGCATGGACACAGGAACAGGAGATTCAAGAGTGACTCCAAGTACTTAAGTAAGGAAACTTTCTTCCTGTTTACCACTAAAAGTTACTTGGTGTAAACAATATTGTAGTAAATAATGATTTCTTCTAGTTCATTTTTTGTGCACCATTTTTTGAGATCAGGGTTTTTCCTGCATAGTAAAAAAAATGTTGGCACCCTCTTAAATAGTATCTATTACATTTTTAAGCCATGTTTTATTAAGAGTTCTGTTTGATCAAGAATACAATGCAAATGCAAATGACCAGAAACAACAGGGAAATGCACAGACTTCTGTTAGGTAAGGTAACACAGACACTATTCCTTAAATAACTGCGGCTCAATCGTGCTTCCATGCATAGCTCTTCCCCGAAGGCCACTATTTTGAGATATAAAAAATATAAACAGGTGCAAGAAAAGCTGTTTTTCCCAGAATAATATGATCAGCTTAATAAAGTCTTAACACTGTGCAAACATATTTCAACAGGTGTTTTGTGTTCCGCACATAAGGAGCATGGGTTTAGAAAATCTAAGATGTAAAAAGTCACTGAAAGAACTGCAACAACACAGCATTACATAATATTCCTGAGGAGCTGATTCATTGATCCTACCCGGCCTTTACGGTTTGGTGGTTCCTCTTTAAGAGGATGCACCTTCAACACTCTTTAATGAAAGAAGGCCTAGCCTCTTCAGTCCAAAACTGAAACAGAATTTGCAGCCAAGCGCTCACCTGGTGACACTGGGACGACAGGTACTTAGCAATGAGTAACAACACTGAGTAAAGGTGAAGGAAAGGACACTGAGTTAAAGGCCTGCTGCTTCACTAAGTCTGGACTGGATGAGAACAGAGCAACTGGCAACAACTACAGCAAACAGTGAATTTTCCTGTTATATATTAGTCTTTATATATCTTTGCACTTTGACATTATTCGGCAACTTCAGCACAGTAGACTTTATGGAAGTTTACTATCATCTTATGGTTAAGATGATACTGCTTGCAGAATTTAGCTAGAAGACAGCACTGTAGGTTTATGGGTTTATATGACCACCTGTAAAGTCATAAAATAAAGTCTAAGTGTCAGAGATTACCAGAAAAAGAATTCACAACCTGGCTAGCTTGGGATTATATGTCATTCCCAGTTAGTGTTTTTCCTGGTTCAAAACGGGCCTTGGGGAGCTGGAAGTATGCACATACGCACAGCTGGTCCAAGTCTAAGTTGGTCCAAATTTTAGTAAATTGAACCCCACTTTAATCAAAGTGTTTTCTGTTTTGTTTTGGGTTTTTTTTCCATCACAGTTCTGATTATTTTCTTTTGATGGATGGCTAAAATGTCTAACTAAAATCATCAGTTTCTGTAGAACTAATCCCAGACCAGTGGTTACATGATGCTAAAACATCCAGACTGCTCAATGGCATCTCAACGACAACCAATTATATGCCAAAGAGAGATGGCTTTCACACCAAGGAACAAATCCAACCAAACAAAAAGTTAGTTAAGAAGCTAAATCTTTAAGCAGCTTGGGTTATCAAGGAATTATCGTCTACAGTGACATCAGGGTGAAAACAGAGGAATAGTGTAGCTGGTGAGTGCAGCATAAGGCCTGTGTGGAACAGCAGGCCGGAGGAGCTGGCTGAGCAGCTGTGATTGATGCTGCGTCTCTGTGTTCTGAATGAGCCTTCGCAGCAGGAGCCAGTGTGCTGGGGTAGGCCAGGTGCTGCAATGCACCAGTTGCAGCTGGTGATGCTGCTGTTTAACCTAGTCCTCTTCCTCTCTCCTTTGAGCCACTGTGACACAAGCAACTGTACAGAAAGCTAACAACACTTATTCTGTACTTTTCCTTGGTGCAGTAATGGTGTAAAATCAACATAATTTAGACTAAAGCCAGGACAGTGTGTTACAATATCATTTTAATCCAGAATATAAATTTTAACGTAAAAATCACTCATATGTCAAACACTAAAGCAGCCAAAGATTAAGAGCTCTCTCACATCACCTCCTGTGCATCAGGCATAAACTGTGACTTTAAATATCCTCTGCCTGCAGTGTCAGAACAGAATAAAAATATAAATACCAACCAGATAAATACCGGAAAACAACATTTCAAGGCCCATTAGAAACTATTTCCAGACTGCAATCCAAACTCAAAGGCATCAATTTTATCATCACAGAAAATCAAAGTAGTTAATATTTACAATTTGACAAAGTAGAGCAACTTAATATTGTGGCAATTCTGCATCAAAACCAAAAAAGATTAATTAAGATTGTTGTTGATCCAGTAATCTTTAATAAACTAATCTTTCATTTCAAAGAAAAGCACGCTTATAGTCAATACTTCATGACAGAATTTCTTAAGATGCATACTTAGCAGGACGTGGAAACAGCTTTATTTCAGCCCTTGGAAGAAATAATCTCAGTGAAAAAGGAGATATTAATACATGGGATTTACTCAGAATATAAAGCAAGACTGTCTTCAGTGCACAACTTAATATGTAGATCAGGCATTCTGCACACCACCAGCAGAGAACAGCTGCATCAAACAGCCTTCACTTTCACTTGGGACAAAAATTACTGCCTCTTCTTGTAACTACAGAGCTCAATATTGCAGTTTCAGTTACTTCTTGAGCAGATGTGTAGACGCAATCTGCTGAACGACTCATACCATCTTCAAAACCACATCTTGGCAACACATTCCCCCTTAAAGAGCCTGCTTTTCTTTCTTTTATTTTTCTAGTTATAGATTTTCTGTTGAACACTGCTACTTATTTTCACCACTGCCCTCCTTCAAACTTATGTACACATACACGCCTGAGAGCTGCTCTGCAACCACTGGCTTCATCCCAACATCACCGTGCAGTTCCACTTGAGCAACTTGACTTGCTCAAGGGCACAACCAGTAGTTACTGGAGGGGAAAGTGATTCTCATTCACTCAAATGCACAGGGAATCTGAACCAGCAACTGGTCCTGAACTGACAATTTTTTTCTGCCAGCTACAAACTTTTGAGGTCCTTTGTCCAAATATTCAGGTCCCTTTTGAGTTTTCTTTTCCTTAATATTTCTGAATTTTTACTCTAGTGTCATTTCGTACTGTAGCCCATCAGATAAAGTTATAACAGTTATAATGTTTAGAGTACAATGCAGTTTCCCTCACAAATAAAAACAGCTATGACATATACTGAAGACAAGGTAGTTTAAGTGTGCTTCTGAAAACAGCCCTGATAGAAAAAAAAATACACATGCCAGTGAGACATTAAAATATTATCCCTGAGATCCAGCTTGAATGACTATCAGACGATAAAATAACATCAAATCAGCATGCACCATTATGCTTTTAATATCAGCCTTGTTAACTTTCATCAGACTTTCAACAAATAAGATAACATTTACCAATAGCAGTTGCTGATATTGCTCTGGGTAAATGTTCAAATATAGTGTAATGAAAAGCTGAAAGACTTTAAAACAGTTATTTCTCCATGGCACAAAGTGGGGAATAAATACCAACAAAAGAAATTATAAAAAATGCATTATTGAGCAATAAATTCAGAATTTGTCATAGGCTAGTATTTCCATTGTAGTTTCTGTGGCAACAATCACAAGGTAAACAGTAGAAATATGGCATTCGCATTACAATCTGCAAGTAATCTAATCTGCCCATGCAGCATCTTGCTAAATGGTGCTGCACTTTATTCAGGCGAATTTGAACCAACTTCCACGGCTTCGTTGGACAACCATTTTTATTTCGCTGGAGCCTTCTGTACTTGCTTCCCACTACGTCATTGGAATAGCCTCATTCAAATGAATGATGGGGCTACGTTGTTTAAAGTAGGGCTGGATGTTGGGCTGAATGCTGCCTGAAACACTGATTCCCAACCAGGAGTACTTGTACCCAAGGGACCACTTTTTGCAGTTACCAGGGGGTACATGGAAAGATCGTGGAGAAGGGAGGCTAATTTGAAAAAATGAGTATGATTTGGTTGTGGAAAAATACACCCACATATTGTATTTGTGTTCAAGAGGATGAGGAGGATTCAGTGAGGCTGATCTTAAGTGAGCTTACTACAACAACTCCTAATAAAGTACCAGCTGGTAATGTACTTTCCACAAGCAGTGGGAAGTCCACTCTTTGTAGCTTAAAGTAATGGATAAATGACTGAAACATCCAACTTCTGGCACAAGTTGTTGTTCTAGGATGAGTATGTCATATATAACATCTAGGTGTAAATCTGTGCAAATGAGCAGGTGTGTTTAAGGGTTCTTCTAATGAGACATGTTAGATTAAATAAAAAAAAAAACATCAATCCTTAATGCATAACTCCACACTCTTTTTCTGTTTTTGTTTTCTTTCTAACATCATTGGTTTCAACTCTCTAATCCTGGGAAGTGTTAGTGACCTGTTCTATCCGCTGGGCTATGCCGGACTGTTAAATAACAGAAAAAAAAAACAAAACAACCATAAATCCTGACTTTTGGATTATAAAAGCAGGCATGTTGGGATTTTCTTCAGCCTCTCGTTCCTTGCCTAGTGGAACAAGTCTCTCTGTTCCTCTGCATTTTCCTGCCCGTCAAATCTCCATCATTAGAACACTGGAGGAAAAAAAAAATCGGGACAGCCACATTATCCAGCAGCACATGGCCTCTGATTTCAAGCAGAAATAATCCATCTTAGAGTCAACACTCTGTTGGCTAGAATTATGCTCTTTCTCCCCTTCCCCCAGGGCGGGTGGGTGGTCAGGAGGAGGTGGGGGTGTGTGGGAGGAGGAGGGGAAGTGAAGCCTGGGAATAAAACTTCATTTAGAAGTGAAATGTCCCTAAAGACAGTGGCTCAAGAGGCTCTTGAGGTCAGACCTGGATGGTGGAGTTTAAAACGAGAGACGGAGAAAGAGAGGGAGATGAGG
>VUQS01022668.1:16998-31174 GCA_015108495.1 Heterochromis multidens | reverse complement strand
ACCCTTTTATTTTTTTTATTTTTTTTTTTTTTTTATTTTTTTTTTTTTTTTTTTTTTTTTTTTTTTTACTTTTGGTTGGATAAGCTTGTTACTTTAAAGACGTCACATCAAACCATCACATTTATTCATAAGGAAAGTTACAGCATCACCACAGTTCAAGGCAATTTCTTTAGGCAACAGTCCTACATTATTCAAAGTTACAGAAGAAATAAAATTTAAATTTGAATTATATAATATTATATTATAATATATAAAAAATCCTTTGAGAAACTAGACCCTGTACATGTTTGTTAGTTTCACTTAGTAAACACAAAAGAACACAGCCAAAGAGTCTGCGTGAGCTTTGCTACCACACAACCTGCATATGAAAAATTCATCAATAAAAACTCCATTAAGAAAAAAACAATTAAAATATGTTAGTCAGAGGATGAAGGGAAAGTCTCATAGGGACACGAGAGATAAAACTGTGAGCTCTAACATTCACTGCTAGCCTCGTGTTCTAGCCCCCTGTTGAAAATTCTAATATTTATCTTTTAACAGGCAGTCACCAACAGAGCACAAGCTTTACAAACTTCAAATAACTGCAAAAGACAAGAAAAAGAAAAAACTTTCATGGAGCCCAGATGAGATGAAATACATTTGCCAATCTTATTTATTTTCCCTTCCTCTTCACCTCTCCCTCTCTATTTCTCTCTTGCCTTCTCCTTCATGTGTTTTCTTTTTCCTGCACTGTGCTGATTGGCCCGTCTTCAGTCGCAGGGCACTCCAGAGATACAGATTAGCTGGCGCTTGTTTGGGCGAACACGAAAAGCAGCATATGTCTCTCAAGTAATGTGTACCCAAACATGCAATTTACAAATAATTAACGTGGTGTTAATTAGTCACATTAATTCATGCCACTTTGTTGGGATTGTTTCCCCCCGTTGGTCCCCAGGACTCCTGCCAGCACCATCAGCCAGCGAGAGCGAGTTCTCTGCTCCAAAGCGAGAGTGGGGCGTCAGAAGAAAGATCCACTGGCTCGAGTACACACACCGGCAAACACATTCACACATAAACAGCACAAGAGGGCACCTGCACATTCAAAATCACACTCAACAATGAAAAAACTGTGACAAATTAAAAGAAAACAGCAAGGGGAGCTGGTGACTTGGTTATGCTGTAAGGGGAAGGCTAACTGTAAATCATACTAAGCTGTTGGCACAAGGGCTCACTGAATGAGTATGAAAATTATGTGACTCCTATACTAAAGCTTTCACAGTCATCAGACCTCAGCCAAACCTAATACCTATGGTAGATGTTGGACCACTGTGTTAAACAGGGCTCTCCACCACTATCATCAAAACATCTTCTGGAAAAATGGTGTTCATCTCTCCAGTCAAGGTCTTGTTCTGAGTACCCTTTAATTTGTTACCTGTGTATTCCTGCAAAGACATGTGCAGACCATTCTAATGAACCCTCACAATGTGTGTGTGTGTGTGTGTGTGTTATTCTATAATTTTCATACTGTCAAAAATCTCATTCAGAGATGAAAACTAACAACATATAACCTTATCTCCTAAAATGACTTATTGTCTTTCTGGTTCCTGTTGATGTGGTGGTAATATTTCAAAATTCAAATCACACGTATATAGTTGATTGTTTTTTTTTTTTACCAACGTTTTTTTTAGAAAAGTAATTCCTAAATGTTGGTAACTATTTTTGGCAATGAATTAATGCGCATTTGGTGCTCCACAGAGCATTTCCAGCAGCAGGAAGGTGTATGTATGACTGAGTAAAAATAAACATCAGTGTTTGTGTTCATGGTTACTGACAGAGCATGGCATCCAGTGCAACAGTGTGGCTCAGCGATGTGTTTTTAACAGTTTTTGGACAACAGTGGTGCTCTGTGTCATAGACAAATGAGATAAAACAGGCTTTGGACACTGATGATATTTGCTATTATAGATATTCTTTTTTCTGGGAGTTGTTGACAAAAGAATCAAGAGTATCAGCAGCTGTACACTTTAAAATCTCTTAAGGCTGGGCTTTTAACACCATTTCCAATTCAGTAATTTCAGTACAGACAGCAAAATGTTTTTTTGACAGATTGCTGTGCCAAAAAATCTCTTTTTTATTAAGTAATTGCATTTTAAGATCGTGGCCTAAATAAATCTGAACACAGATTTAAAAGTGGAATTATTTTATCATAGAAAAACTGAACTAGAGCCTGAATCTGGTTTGGTGAACTTCTGCTACAGTTTGCTATTTTTTATGTGTTTTGGACACATTTCATTATAAAAAAAATATGGGTGAACACAGTTCAAATTTTATCTAACTGTGTGAACAGCCATTGTGTGTAAGTAGTTGATATTGTTTGTGTGCGTCACACACATGGTGTCCCCTTTTCACTCTTAAACACATGCAGTACATATTTAAATTCAATGCTTTAAAATTCAATGCTTATGATTTAAATTCAATTCAAATTCAATGCTTCTATTCCTTTGTTTAAACAAAGGAATAGAAGAGATCTTGCATGCCTTTTGTTCCATCTCTGAGAAATTAAAAGTAGCACATCTTGCAGAAAACGACTTTGTGTATTAAGTTTTATATGTCTAATTGTAAGTCACTTAAGGCTGGAATCAGCTCCACGTAAAATGCCCCAAATATTAAATCAATAAAACTTCAAGCTAACAGATGGAGGTCTCTGTGTGAGATGGGAAAGAGCAAATATTGTCAATCTTGAGTCAAAGCAGCCCCAGAATTTCATGCAGAACCAATTAACAAGTATGAATCCCATTTTTTCATCAAGTTGAGAGTAAAATATAGGAACCATGGTGGGCTAAAATAGTAATAACTACAAAAGAGAATGTGACAGACTGTCACTAAACACCCATCATGTGGCAGTGAACACAAGAGGAATTCTCCTCTAAAAGAAAGTCATTACCTGGATGTCATTACCTAAAGTTCATTGTTCACTATCAGCAAAATACAGACAATCTAATGTTTTAAAGTGTGATCATTCATAGGATTTGAGCTACTTGTAACCTTTGAAAAGCACAATCATTTTGTGTCTAATTTTGTGCTATCAATCATTTTTGCCAGAGGGGATGTCACTTTTTTTCAGTGGCATTATACCCAGACCACTCAGACATGGCAGCATTGTTTGTCCAACCTGTCCACTCTAGTTGATGACTAAACGGCATATTGGTGAAGCAATGCTCGCAGAATGAAGCCAAATTAAGAATTGGGGGAGGAGAAAGAGACAAGAAAGTCGGGAGTACTCAGTGGGCGATTATGCAGCAAATGCAGCTCTCCGCAGTGCAGAAAAGAATGGAAATGAGAAGGGGGAGAGCAGGGAGAAATTGTGGATGATCTATAATGTCTGTATCTTGCAAATATTCATCAGACAACCACTTCCTTGTTTGAATTGAGCTCAACAGGCAGAGAAAGATTCTTTATGGAATGAGAGGTTAGGGTTCAATTCTCTGTGTGGCTCAGTGGAGAGAGGAGGACTCAAACACTTACAGGGTGAGAAGTTCACTTCCCTGTGTGACTTCATGCAAAAGCCAAAGGAATTAATACTGCAGAGATTTGGGTACTTTCTGCTACAATCAGATATTATCGGTGACAACAAGATTAAATGTGCATGTCAATTTAAACAGTACTACAGTTTTTTTAAGTATTTCATACATAGTACAAGTTTCTGAACTTGTAGTTTATATTGTGAACTACAACATCAATGTATTTCCGCTGCATTACCACAAAAAATTCTAGTGACTGACAAATTTCTATTCATCCCAGTTTTTTTAAATTAGGCAAACTTTTTAATGCATCTGTTTTTACTTCTAATGTACTGACGCTTGCTCAGAGCCCCATAGGTGTCACATTTTAAAAACACTAGGTAAACTTTCAGCATCATCTTGTGCAGGGTAGTCTGATGGACTCAAATAGCTCTTTAAGCAAGGGTATGGCAGAGAAGTTTGTTGCAGATGAGAGAAAACTGCAAAGTAAAGTGTGGTAAAAGTTGTGAAAATGTGTCTTTTAACTCAAACCAGGGTCTTTTACTAAACCTAACCAAACAGCAACAGGTATTAAGCACTTTAAAATGTGATGTGAAAAGGTCCTGACCAACATCAGTATTTGACAAGCTACGTGTGAAGATGTGTTTTTTAATAAGGCCACTTTATTTACTAGAAACTACTACAAATTATATTTTTATTACTGTTACTACAGGTCCAAGCCACAACACAGTTTTATTCTGTTCTTTGCATGGCTTCAAATTAAACTGGGAGCATTTCAGAAACAGGGTGTTTAATCTGCACAGGGGCTTTTATTGTGAAAACTGACCGGATTCTTAATGGTGCCACTGTGTCTGACTTCCTTATCTGCTCTGAGCAGCATTTTTTTTTCTTTTTTTAAGCTGTCTGCTGCTTTTTTTGTGGTCTGCTCATTAAGGAAAAATTGCAAGAATCAATAATCTGAATTAAAGTGTCAAAAGTGAAAAAAAGAAAACATGATGCAGGACAAGGCCATGTATACAAAAGAAACAGATACAAACTGTAGCCAGTACACAAAAATTCGAAAGAAAATAGTATAGCATAAAAGACCCCACTGGCTATAAACATTTATGAAGGAAAAAAATGTTGTGTTACCTTATGAACATGTAGCACAAACATAAGCAGACATTAGGGATCACAGGCAGACATTTATTGAAAGCACTGTACTGTTTGAAGCATGTGTTTTCCCAGTGGACTATCTTTACACTTCAGCTGCACAATTTTACATTTTAAGACACACTCTCTCCTGAGTGATTCCAATCCCAAGTGGTTAAAATGACATGGACTTAATGTCTCTCTTGACAATCTCTGGCCTTTCAGTTACTCAATGATCTTGGTAACCTCAGCCAGACACACACCTCATAACCCATACATAAGGCTAAGCTAAAGCAAACAGATTATGGGACCTGAAAAACAGAGTAGATCAGCAGACTCACGTATCGATTTTTCTTAGCCTGTGACGTGTGTACAAACCAGTGCTTGCTTAGACCTAAGGTATGTGCTGTAATCAATAAGCTAAGCTAAAAATACTATTAAAATCGATTATTACCCCTCAGTGTAAGCTACTGTTGATGATCGGTGAGGGAAAAAGATGCATGGATGAAAACCAACCTGACATATTGATCCGTGAGCTTAATCAATGGTTGAGGAGAGCCTACACTACTTGCCAAACAAACGTCTGTCTTCATTGACTCATATTTCTATCTAAATGCCCATCATGAGCTACCATTACTGAGTCAACAAGGAGGGGTATTAGATCATTGGCAAACTGATTAAGTCAACTCAAGTTAACTTTATGTCAAGCCTCTGACAAACAGCATTCTTGCAAAGTGCTTCACAAAAGACAGGGACAGGGAGAAAAAGTGACAACATGCACAATTGTTTAATACTCACATGCTGATAATACAGAGAAGTGACATTCATAAACATGTTCTATCCATAATAGTTTTTTTTCACTCCACTGTAAAAGATGCACAGAACAATCCTTGTTCTCTCCATCCTAAAGTTAAGCCGTAACTAAAACATGTTTTAATGGGGTTTGAAAGTTGTGCACAGTTTATCTCCAGAGGCTGACAAACAGTTCCTCAAGAAAGTTGAGCTACAGATTTTAGTTTTAGTTTTAGTCCAAACAAGACCTGGACCACTGTTTCCTGGTTTACAAACATGCAAACTGTGACATGAACACAGCCCCATAACCATTCTTCTCCTAAATGATAGCTGCCACAACTCAGACAAAATTAATGCATCATAAGTGGTGGTACAGAAATAGAAGGAGTCAAAATGTCTGTGTAGGTCCTCAGTCATCCAGGTCATGGCACACTTGAGAGCTTGAAAAGAAGGCAACTGGAGCCTTGAAAAGCCTTCTTTTCAAGCTCTCGAGGCAAGAAGTCAAAACAGGAAGCAAAGCAATTGATGGTGTTTCCCAAGTTTTCTTCAGAACTATTGCAGCAATCTCCCTCCGAGCCATCTGAGAATCTCTGTGCTTCTGTGTTGGGCTGCAATGTCCATAAAGACCAATCTGCTTATATACTCATGTCTCTGCCACTACACAAAGTTACAAAACTGGAGAAGTGCATGATATGCCAAAATGACACCAAAGCATAGTAACTGTCAGCAATTGTGATGTCACAAGGCCAATAAGCATAAACTGCCAGTAATGCACACTTTGTAGATATTTAAAACAAGACTGTCCTCTCTCTGCATCCAATACTGTAGTATACGAATTCTACCTTGTGTTTATCTCTACGGCAGCAGCAATATTTGACGCCCTGGAACACTGAAATCCCAAGACTAATGGTCAATAAGGGCTGCTGAGGTTTTCTCCAATAACACTTCAATGAGATCCCAGATACTGTAGACAGCTTATAATGTCTTCATCTTCTTGCATCTTGCAAAGTCAAAAATTTCCAGAGCCTTCTGATTACCGTGAATGCCACTTTCTATCAAAGTGAATAAAAAATAAACACATTAAACAATTATGGTCTCCAACTTAAGATAGACCCTTCTACCATTCCTTTGTGTCATAAGAAAATCAAAGTAATATTATTCCTTTGTGTGGAGAAGATAATTCAAGCATAATGCAGCCTGATCATGTGCGATACATATGTCTTCCCTCCTTATAGCAAATAACAAATATAGGACCAGCTTTAGCCAAATTCAGTGGTGTCTTTCAAAGTTGCTGTTGTTTTGGTACAAAAAATTCCTTCTTTGTGTGCTCTGCAGGTATTCTCTTGCTGAGTTGGATACATCTTGATCCTTCAACTAAACCATGGTGTGAAATAACATGTTACTCTTTTTGAAATGTCATTATAGTTGGAGTTTTTCTACATTATAAGAGCAACAGTGTCCACCTTGAAGGTTGGAAGGGTGGTGAAGGAATTTACACACCTGACTTTTGACCAGGCGACTGCAATTCAGGTCAGGTTTCTCTTTCCTTTGCTTTTTACTTTACTTGCTGTGTGGTTAAGGTTAGGCATCAGAACATCTCTGTAAGTGTTATCTGGGTGTTGTTTGGGTTAAAATACAGCATTTCATCATGTTAAACCCCATTTGCTATCAAGTTCTGCCCCATCTTCAGGTGTGAACACCAGCACACATTTTACATTCACTTATTCACACAGCCACCAGACGTCAGCTTAACTTAAATGTAACTAAAGGTCATAACAACAGCTTGCACAACCATTACATACATATCCATATATCCTGGATCCTGGGAAAGGACAGTCTCATCTTGGCAGTTGTACACAGCGGACAAACAGTATATAGCATCAGAAAAAAAACTATCATGGCTAAAGATGCCCACTTACTTTGTCTAACTCAGATCGTTAAAACCTGCTTTTAGCTTTGACTGAAAGATTTTTCGTCCTCATCTTTTAACTTATGTGAACCAAACAATTACTTTAAGAAGTCTGTTCCTGTCTGTTTATGACTACATATTTATGCTCCAAGGACCAAAACTTTTAGAGCACGAGCTTCACCCATAACATTTTGCCAGTAAACAAGTTATTGTTTATCAGTTATAGTACGCTAGCAATGTTAGCCTTGAAAACTGGGCAGACACTGCTCAAATTCTATTCACAGTTCAGTATTACAATTTTAAATCTCAGTACGTTTTTACTGCATGCCCAGAATCTGCACACAGGTAAACTGACCAGCCACCATGTTGCACTCCCCATGAGTGGAAAAACCAAACCTCTGGTCACTTTTTCCAGTGACAAAGTGTTTTTTATTTTATTTATTTTATGCTTCAGACTAAGTAGCTGAGTCTGTTCTGACTGACAGTATGCAGCACTTGACTGCCTTAAATAAAGGCAAATATTGTTATGTCTTTTGTTTTGTTTCTTTGTTTTCTCTGGTGTACCAAAAAAGTACCGAACCGTGACTCAACAAGGCTTATACTGAAGTTGATGTATTGTTAGGCCCCTCAAGTACATATCGGCAAAAGTACAAGCATGAATACACTATTTTCTAAATGCAGTCCTTTAATGCAGTAGAGAAAGGGTTAAAACACCCAGCATATATTTGAGAAGAATACTGACACATACACATACTCAGACGTGCACACATAAAGTACAGAACACACACACACACACACACACACACACACATGCACAAACACACCAGAATGTGGGAATCACTGCCCAGAACATGAAATATTCATCAGTCATAAAACTTTAATTCTCTCTCTCTCTCTCTCTCTCTCTCTCTCTCTCTCATCATTTTGGGGGCTGCTGTATTCTATTTTGTGAGGTAAACACTTCCCCGGCTGCTCCCGCAAAAATAAATTAATAAATAAAAATAATAATCATGATAATAGATTTCATTAAAACTGTCCAAAAGAATGAGCCAAAGCACATCGTTAGACGCTGCTACATTTCAGATGGAGGAAACGACTGTTCACGCAGTTCAAAATTACCTTTCAAAAGGGAAAGCTGCTGAGTGGCAAAGCAAGGAGCGGTCCTCGTTTAATACTGTGATGCTGAGTTTTAGAGGTCCCCTGTTATCAAAGATATTGTCACTCAAACCATGCTTCTCAAACACAGACAAGGGAAGTCTGACTATACCAATCCCTCAATAACATTTATGACAAGAGAAGAAAATCAGTCGAATGTATGTTATATTTTCACACTTCAGTATTGGCTTTAGTTCCACTTTCAAGCTCGTAGTTATTTTACAACAAAAAGGCAGGACCACCAAGCATCAAAGTCTGATTTGATTGAGAAATAGTTTGGTTAATAAGAAGACTCCTGCATACATTTCGTTATGCTTTCACCAGTACAGCAGGTCCATTACAACACTCAATGCAATCCAGTTCCTGTGTGTTTGCAATTGTTGTATATTTTCCCTTTTTTCTTATTTTGTGCAGCCAGGTTCCTACTGAAATCAAAAGAAAATGCCAAGCATGACAATCAGTCCAATCCAATTGAAATTTGGCCACGATGCCATTTATAAGAGCAACAGACTCCACCAGGGACCAAACCCTCCAGCTGCACAGAGCCCAGGGCCCCAGGGCCTGAAATTAGCATAAAAGTTGTGAGGACAGCAGAGAATCATCGGTTGGTTTGCTTCTCTTTCAAAAGCAGAGATCATGTCAGTTTATCTAAAATGTATGTGAAGTGTTGAGTTAACCAACATTAAGCTTTTACAAACCCAGACAACTAAAAACACCTTATTATACCTGTCCCTATTTTCGGTCACATATATTTATTACTAAGGTTGTCAAAAAAAACGATTCTCAGATACTAATCAATACCAACAGCCCAGTCTTCGCCTCATCCAGTTAACATAAACCTTCACACAGCAACAACATTGAAGTATTAAACAGTCATCATAAATGTTAACCTGGCCAGCACACAGGTTAATGTTAGCTGCTTAACTATAAGCAATTACAAGGTAGACGCAAACCCAATCTCAGATAATTGGGAGGGTTGTGTCATGAAGAGCAACCAGCATAAAATCTTTGGCAAATGAAACATGCGGATCCATCCGCTGTGGTGGAAATAAGAGAGCAGCCAAAAGTAACTTCATCGATAACCACATTAGCCGTCTGTTAAGTTATTATTAAGGTAGCGGCTAGCAGCTGTGGATGATAATAAAAGGATAATGTAGATGCTGGAGCTAAGCAGCAATGGTTATCAGTCCTGCCAGTCTGTAAAGTTATAACAGACGGTGTTAATTTAACAGGTTAGCACAATTATTTGCGTCTAAAAAACTGTTATGTTTCTCTTAAAGTCCAAGATTGAAGCTGAGAAAAGTCTAACAAAGTGGCAGCTTACCTTAACAACTCTATCTGATCACCAGAAGTCACCAGCATCACACCACTAACATCTTTTGCACTACTTCAGTCAACTTAAAACTAGTGTTGTCACTGTTTGTACTGTTCTAATCTTTATGTAAAAAAAAAAGCCTCTTAACTGTTTTTGTCATTTTTATCCCCTACGGTATCGAAAATGGTATCAAGTATCGAGTATTTTCCTGGGTATCGTTATCAAGCTTGAAATTCTAGTACTGTTGCAACCCTATTTACTACTACAACATTGGATGTTCATACTAAACTCCACGAAAATTTTAAATATAATGAGGTTAGCACAGCAAGTAATTCCTTTGAGCAAAACAGCTCAGAATTCAGACTGCTCTAAATGTGACATTTCAAACCGCTTTTTTTTAAACTTTGCTCTGTTTGTTAATGAAACATCTCAGACATAAAGCTCTTGGCACACCCACCTGCTGTTTAAGCCATTTGTTTGGGAGAGATAGCCAATCAGAAGAAAGTTGGCTTAAGGGGAGGGTGGCCTTAAAGGAAAAGGAGCTTAAACAGCTTGTTTCTAATAGAGGATGAACTAAGCAGCTGCACCAAAGCCCAGTATAAGATAAAAAAAAAAAGGATTACTTTGAACTGTGAATTATGCAAAGCTAGTTTAGTGGTGTCCAAGAATAAAAATATGGAGCTAGAAATTAGCAAAATAAATCCTCATTAATATTTTTTTCATTCTGACTTAGCAAATAGCTTTATTACAGTTATTCAGTTGTAGTATTAATAGTATTAAACAACAACAAAAGAGCAAAAAAAACCAAAACAAAAACTGAATCCCAACAAAGCATATTTAATATTACAAACAACTTGTATATAAGCCCATTTGTAAGGAGAAAAGGCTACTGGTTAACAATTTGCTTCAAATATCCCAAAAGACACAAGGACACATTGAGTGACAGATTGACATGCTATGTCAATACAATAATTGTGACTTTTACTAGCAAAAAAAACCCAACAAACTTTAAACCACCTGCACTTAAAATGCCATACAGCTGGGAGAAGGTGGAACCACCTTTTCTGTTTGGTGTTGTAGCAGCTAACAAGCAGAGGGCTGAGTGCCCTTCTGAAAAAAATCATCAACAGTAAACAGTCTCCTCCATGCAGTTAACATTGCTGGGAAATGTCACACATGTTATTATGTAACTTCAATGTCACAGTTACTGCTTTCAAAGTTGGGAAGACTGTATAGTGAAGTTCACCTATGTGATAAAAATATAAAGTAAGAAGACAAAAAAACTGCAGTATGATGATGACCAAAATACAAAATATTAAAATTTGAGAAACAAATAAATAACGGATGACGTACAATGTAACATATTAACCAAAACTGACATTATATTGTCCAGATTTTTAGAGGGAGAAAGAGTAAAACAATAGTCATGAGAAGCTGTTTCACCAGCAGCTGAATACTGCTGGTAATTCATAGTGGAGGAAAAACAAGATACTCTATATCTTTGTCTCATTTTCTCAACATCTGCAGACCATTTTCAGCTGAATGGACCTCTATCATTTTGACTTTACCAGCTGAAATCTGGGAGGGAGAGGAAGAAGGAGATAAGGACAAAAGTGTAACAAGAGGAAAAAAAAAACAGCAAAGCAGAAAGACAGAAAGAGAGAGCGAGACACATCTCCAGTCACCCTCATCCAACCTCACGCCACGCGTGGATGGCCACTGTTTGGGCAGAGAGGAAAGCAGGA
The DNA here is from genome assembly GCA_015108495.1 of Heterochromis multidens. Taxonomy (NCBI): domain Eukaryota; kingdom Metazoa; phylum Chordata; class Actinopteri; order Cichliformes; family Cichlidae; genus Heterochromis; species Heterochromis multidens. The sequence goes on along the minus strand of VUQS01022668.1, from coordinate 19,627 downwards.
GGGAAAGAGCGGGTGGGAGAGGGATGGGGGACAGTCGGAAGTGTTAGGGATGGAGGGGGGTATGTACCCTCGAGGCCAGCCCTCATCCCCTCTTCACCTCCATCCATAATTCAACAGGGTCCAAACCCCCCAGCCACACAGAGCCCCAGGGCACAGCACCGCAGGAAGGACACAACACGCAGAGGAGGAAGAGACAAAGACACCCCACTACCACCACCAAAAGCACCTCACACCTCACACAACAGTGGGACAGAAAATGCCAGAAGTTAGTGGTGAGATGCATTATCTCCCCCCCCCCCATAAGTTAAGTCAAACTCCAGTGTTGCATATTCTGAAGTAACAAAACATCTTCCTCAACATGACACTATACACATGATCACAGGATCCTCATATTGTACATTAAACACACACAAACCAACACAGACATACAGAACACACATCTTTTGAGTAACTGAGACTCCTGGTGGGCCTGAATCAATGGCAATGAGTGTTGCTTTGTGTTGTCTGGCCTCTGATTATCAAGCTATGATCAAAAAGAAAAAAAAAACAGTAGTGGTAGCTGCTAGGCTGTCAGCAGCTCATCTAGCAAGAGGGGTTAAGGTCAGAGGTGGCTCAGGGTTAGGGCCAACCACAGGTCTTTTTAAATGAGATTAGGTATTATAAAGAACAAAAAAGTTCATGCAATAGTTAAGCCATGGTGGTGCAAATCCAAATGAAGTCAAAACTCTGTCTTGACTTACTTTTAGCATGTGTAAAACAGCGATATGAGGGTAGGATCACAAAGCTGGTTTCCAAAAGAGCCAACATTGAGCCCCAGGAGAAGATTAAAGGAATCAAAAAAGAAAAATATGTATTACCTTTTTGCTTTTTTTTTGCTGGAAAATTACCTTTTCAGGGCCTTCACCTTTTGAATTTAACAAATTAAATGTATAAAGCAAACTGACCTTGTATTAAAGATGAGGGTTTTAAGTAAGCAACACTTCATTTTAAGTAGTAACGGTAAAAAGGTTCAGGACAACTACACTTAGAAATATCACAGTACTTTCTGTAAGTTACTCACTATTCACTATTTACTGTATGGACTTCATTTATGTGAAGTACGTGGTTTGTTCAAAGTAATTTCCCTCTCATTCACAAAAACACACATCATGCAATGTAACGGCCTTCAAGAGCAACTTTCATTTTTCTATTCACTTTTGTGCTGAAGGACATTTGAACATGTTGATAGGAGGAACTGGGGATTAAAATGCCAATGCTGCAATCACTGAACAACTTGCTCTACCTGCTGGGGATCAGCTGCCCTGTCAGCTGCATGAGAACAGAATTCATTGTTACAGTATCTGCAGCAAGAGATACACCTGAGAATTGGTAACACAAGCAAATGTCCAGGAAACTTTGTGCCACTTCTTGTCAAAAAGACATACACAAAAGACTGAGCCATGAAGATGAATAAGTCAGTTTTTATATGATTTTGAACTGGTGAATTTCTGCCAATATGAGTGTGTGTACACATGAGTGTGTGTGTGTGTGTGTAAAGAAGAGTTATTGAGGGATGAAAAAAGCGCCACATAAACATTTAATACCTTAAGTAAAGCAGTGCAGGGCCCTTTCACAGACTATGGAGACTGATGGGTCTCCACCACACTGTATTATATATAAATATGGATTTCTCTGTGTCAATAACTCTGCACGGCTGACGTGCACATGCAACTGTTTGTGCGTGTGTGTGTTTGTGATGTGTGTGTGTTTTTGTAAGGATGCCAACACTTTTTTCCACTGTCTTTGAATTTAAGACCAGATGTGCCCTCTGTCTGTGACTGCGTATGTGTGTGTTATACTGTGCATACACCGCATGTTTTCCAGGTGGGGATCTTCTTCTACTCTCCTATGTGCAGATGGAAATTCTATTTATTATTAATAAATCTTCTCTTTCTTTCTCTCTCAGAGCTCATCTTGTTGACCTTTCAGGAATGTTGTACTTTTAAAAGCTCATGTTGCATTTTACTCTTCACTTTTTCATGAGCTACATGTCTGTCGTCATTACTTGTAGCAAACATTCTCAAATTCCATTTTAGCAAAACAAATCGCAGAAGTGTAAAGTAAAAGACCCCATGGGAAACTTTCCCAGGATCCTTGTAAATGTAATTTCATGTTTAATTCATATATTACAAAATGTAGGTTCAAAGTGATATGGAAACTAAATGCAGGGAGTGATAGTGAATGCTGCAATTTTCAATTCAGAAGAGGCTGAAGTAGTTTTTTCTCTTTAAATGGAATGATTCAAATTTTTCTCCAAAAAGCATGTTATCTTACTAAGAATTCAGATTTTTCATCTTAAATTGTTTCTTTTCTTTCTGTTAAAATTTTTTTACCAAAATAAAAAAAGATATGTTATAAGTTCCAGCTGTTACCCACCCACAACCCACAGTATTTTTCAAAACCTCTTTTTTTTCCTTTTTTTTTTTACAATAAATCAAAACAATGATGTGTAAAACACAGACAGTAATTCATAAAAAACAGTCTGCACAGACACTCGCAGCTTAACTCGAATAAAAAGGGACGTAAGACTAACATAAAATAGAGCACTAGAGAGGTAAAAAGAGGGTGTGAATGAAGCAGAGGAAGAAGA
>VUQS01022668.1:0-16978 GCA_015108495.1 Heterochromis multidens | reverse complement strand
AGCAGAGGAAGAAGATGGTGAAAATGAGATGAGAAAAGAAAATGTGGAGGAAAAAGAAAAGAATAAGAGGGGGTAGCAGAATAAAAAGAAGGACAGAAATAAGCAGGAGGAAAAGAACAGATGAAAATGTGAAGTGAAGGAGAGCAGGAGATAATAAAGGAGAAGGACAATGCAGCAGAAAAGCAGGCAGATGATAAGATGGAGAAAGCACAAGGAAGAAGGAAAAGAGGGCGAGAGGAGGATAGAAGCAGAGGAGGGCTGTGTGTGTGTGACATGTATTGTTTCTCAAACTGGAAGGGGAAGCTGGTTTTGTTTTGCTCTGGGGCGCACAGAGTGTTGAGAAACAGGAAGCCAGGGGACCTGCCCATCCTTGCGGACAGCTGGTGCCCTCCGATAGCTGTTCCCCCTTCCTGTTAGCTTCATACAATGGTTCCCACCCTGGTCCAGGCCATCTGGAAACCAACATAACTGACCACTCTCTAAGCAGTATATGAAGGCTTTTAAACTAGAGATAGTACCATACTATAAAATTGTTTTTTTCTCATTAGAGTCTTCATGGCCAGCCGATGTGCCAACTTCACCATATCAAAGAATATTTTATCAGTGATTAAAATGGTTCCAAGAAAACAATTGTTAATATTATTTTCATCTCTGTTTTGCGCTGTAAACACAGTAGGTCTTTGCTTCCTGGCTCTGTCTTTCAGCTCATTTTTATAGTAACCAGCATAAATTCCCTGCAACCATAGAGAAAGAAAGATTTATACAGTCTCTCCTGCCTAATTGCTCTCTGTGCATGTGCCAAAATCAAGAAAAAAAGTCACTGGAAGCCCTACAATAACTAGGATGCACAGCAGCTCTGCTGCACAAAGACCTTGACAAATATGTCTTCAAATTAGCAGATTTATGCAGAAAATTTAAAAAAAAAAAAGTTTTTAGCTCCAAAATGAAGAATTATTACTGCCTCCATAGCCACATAATGTCCCTGTATATAGGAAAAAAGCAAAGCAAATGAATTGTAAACCTTCCCAAGAAAATATTTTTTAAAAAGTTGAAAGTGTAATATGTGCTTTTTATTAAATAAAATAAATGTAACAGATATTATCTTGAAGGCACAACAGACCAGGATTCCCAGCTGCCATGATTTATTCTGATGACAGACAAACAGTGCAGTCACTGACGTTTTTAGAACATGGATCGCCGGTAATGATGACACTAGAAAATATAGAAACAGGGATGCGCACACAGCTTGGTACTTGGCAACATAACCTATGCCCCATTGTTCATAGAACACATGTAGTGAATATGCAATTTTACAGTTATACAAAAGCTTTTCCATGTGCTGAAGTTCAAACTGAGCATCAGAATGGGAAAGAAAGGTGATTTAAGTGACTTTGAATGTGGCATGGTTGTTGGATCTACAGCAGCAGAAAATCACACCAGGTGCAACTCCTGTCAGCTAAGAACAGGAAATTGAGGCTAGAAGGAGACAGAAGATTGGAAAAACATTGGCTGCTCTGATGAGTCACAATTTCTTCTGTGACATTCGGATGGTAGGGTCAGAATTTGGCATAAACAACATGAAAACACGGATCCATCCTGCCTTGTATCAATGGTTCAGACTGGTGGTGGTGCTGGTATAACGGCATGGGGGATTTTCTTGCCATTTTCTTGGCACACTTTGGGCCCCTTAGTACCAATTTAAACACCACAGTCTACCTGAGTATTGTTGCTGACCATGTCCAACCCTTTATGACCACAGTATACCCATCTTCTGATGGTTGCTTCAAGCAGGATAATGTGCCATGTCACGAAGCTCAAATCATCTCAAACTGGTTTCGTGAACATGACAGTGAGTTCACTGTACTCAAATGGTCTCCACAGTCTCAATCCAATAGAGCACCTTTGGGATGTGCTGGGACAGGAGATTCGCATCATGGATGAGCAGCCAGCAAATTTGCAGCAGCTGTGTGATGCTATCATGTCAATATTCACCAAAATCTCTGAGGAATGTTTCCAGCACCTTGTTGAATCTATGCCATAAAGAAGTAAGGCAATTCTGAAGGCAAAAGAGGATCCAACCCACTACATGCAAGGTGTAATTAATAAAGTGGCAGGTGAGTGTATGCATTTCCTTTAAGAGGAAAGTGTGTTAATATTAAAAACTTTAGTACGTCTGGGACACATGAAATATAGCACAAATGTGGAACATGTCCTTCAAAAAAAAAAAAGCATTTGATAACACTGTTTTCTACAGTAAATTAAATTAAATAGTGCAAAAACATCACACCTAATAGTCAGACAGCAATGTAATAGAGAATCTTTAGAGTTGCAACCACTTGTATTTGTTCACTTGCAATATGCCAGCTTCCAGGATGTGCTCAATTAAATGAAAGACTGGCTTTGGAAATTCAGTTTCACTTTTAGAAAGTCTAAAATTTAGAGCTTATGTTGACGATGACTAGTTGCATTTTCTAGGTTGTAATCCAGGAGCTGTGCTGTTATTGGGAAGGGAAGCTTTATCTATTCATGAAGTGCTGAAAAAAAAGGAAAGGGCTTCTCACATATAAATGCTATGGAAACAGAGTCACTTTAAGTCACTTTCAGAATAAACTTGAAAATAAAACTTGAAAATCTGTGGGAAAAAAAACTTAATAAAATGGTTTTCCCTCCCAAAGATTTGAGTAATCTGCTTATTTTAATGAACATGCAAACAAACGTAGGTGTTACCGCTCAAAAAACAGTTTGTAAAGTCTGTTCTTTTATTGTTTTATTTGTCCTTCAATCCTTTGGTGTTTGTAGTCTGCTGTCAATAAACAACAATGACCAAGTGCAAGCAGACAGAAAAGAGTAACGGCACACAATATTTTTAAGTCTTATGTGTTGTTTTGCTAAAAAAAAAAAAAAAAAAAAAAAAAAGAACTGCAGGTGCCTCCTAATGTGCTTTACTTTCATGCCAGCAGGCTTTTTGTGTGAGAGTAGGCGTCAATTATTTTAGATATTGGATATTGTTTTAGAATGAAAAGGCTACAATTCCCAGCAGCCTCAGAAGAACCACATTATGTCTTTACAAAGGCTCGTCTCTTTCTTGTCTGGTCAAACATCGCAACAAATCCACTGCTCACATCTGCTGCTGTATATTTTCATCCAACTCTCATATAAAGTGAACACTGTGCAAACACCCACGGATTCTCACATGCTGCATTAAAAATCGTCTATCAGAAATCAAAACCGGAATCACATCAATTCAAGCTTTTTTTATTGATTGGCTTTACTGCAAAAGGTTGATTAAGAGTAGAGAACAATCAGGATTATAGAGTTTCACTTCTGTATCATTTTGTCTTTGTCTCCAGCTTTGTCTGAGTTCACTTTGACTGCATTTTAATTGCAGCAGTTTTTCAGTTACAATGGCAATTTGAAGTTAAAGTTAAATTATATCACCGAGCTCTGACTCGGGCTCTGGTGTGGTTTCATAAACTCTGCATGCATAAATGGAATTGACTCATTTAAAATATTTATTTTCATAAAATGTGTAATATACTGCACAACAAATTAAACCATGAAATAAATTTAATTATTGAAGATGAATGGACTTAAAACAATTCCATAAATCTATTCTATGAAACTTCCAAATTAAAGTACGGTGCCGTAGTGTTCTTAGCCGGATATAGCTACTTCATTTAAATCTTTTTATGCAAGACCGAAGAGAGGAATAAAAAAAAAGCAAGCCAAAAGGAAATTTACATAACGGGGCATGTCTTTTTCCACATATCTTGCCAATATATTAATGGCATCTGATAAGGGGTTGTCAGCTACAGACAGACAAGGTGCTACTGCCTCTTGTCATGGAAATCGAGTGACTGTTTCTGATAATTGCTGGTGCCTTCGAAATGTGCCAGCTTGATCCACCGCAGTCAAAATGTGGCTGAATTATCATTTTCCACTCAAAGAACCTTGCCTCCCTGTTACTGTACAATAAACTTTCTTCCATTTCTTTGCTTTATAATGTGAAGTAGCCACCACCATTTTCACCTCACTCAACTCTAACCCAGAATGCAGGCAGCTGATCTGATTGGCTGCACAAACCACACACAGAAAGGAGAGATGGCCAGTTGCCAGAGAGGGACCAATAACAGGCCTGTGGTGAATGAAAAAATAAACACTAAAACTCTTTCTGTTCTGCCAACTAAACAATCAGCTATGTCTTAATTGCCATCGGGCAGGCACTGGGAATAAAAATGAAAACACAACCTGCAATTAGACTTTGAAATTGATTCCATTAATAATTATTTTATAACACAAATTTTCTAGCTGTTATATGGGTGTTAACAGACAATTTAGGCAAAATTCCAGAAAGAAGAGTTTCAATAGGACAGGAATTCAGCAAGCCCCACTGTACCTAACATAAATGTCGAGCATGCAGGATGAATTTATACAGGCAGAGCACACCATCAGTATCACTGCTGCGGAATGACTGCATGAAGATACATACAAGTTGTTTTTTTTTTTTAATGAATGAATAGATAGGTGCCCATATGAACACTTAAAGATTTTGTGTTCATACTTGACATTACTGCAGGTAAAAATTTTACAAAACAATAGTTTCTATGGATATTTTTGACAGTTTGATCCATATTGGGATCACAGAAGAGAATACCGGATCCCTCAGGAGCTTCAGGGCTCATCAGATTCCTTTATGAATCAGAGTCAGATTGTGAGCTTACTAGCCTGTAGACAAAACTCCTGATCCCTACTGCCTGGAGAGTCTGCAGAGACCTGCTGCTAGAGTTTGGTTAAGTTACAAAACTTTTAGAGCTTCTTTATTCAAACACTTGCTTTACGTTTTGATTCAAATATGCACTATTATATTTTAAAGTTTTGTTGAGTGAGATAAGGGGATTTTAAGCATTTATTTGACAGTAGCAGTGGAGAAAGATGGGAATAGGTAAAGAGACCAAGGGAACTGCACGCAGCAAATGTGCATCTGACTGGGAATTAAACCAACTCAGGGTTCAGCTGCTCTGGGCATATGCACCCATGTGGTACCTTACATGCTACTTGGTTGCCTCATTACTGAAGTAATTTATGTAAAAATCCATCTTGATTTCTGAATTCATCAACTTCATGTAGCCTACATTTATTTATTTATTTAATTTATAGAAAACTATCTTTCTATGAACAGGAGTAATGAATACAGCTAGGAAAACCTATTTCAGTGTTCACATGGGCATCTGACTATTGCTTAATACAGACTTGACCAAACCTGTCATGCATGTGAATGCTGTGGTCTCTCAAAAAATGGGATGATTGTTTTATTTTCATGTGTTTCTGTGGCTGAATTTATATTTTACATCTTACACTGATTTGATGCCTGAGTCTTGACTTGAATCAAAAACAGATAGAGCTTGTGTTTCTGATGGAGAAAGTGTGGCTCAAGTGCAATCAGAAAACAGACTGCAAAAGGAAAAAGAGGTGGCACAAAACAAATAAAAGCTTTCTCTTACTGCAATCATTAGATTCAATAAAGAGTTGAAACAAGGTGATAACATCAGACATAAAGGGATAAGATTATTTTCCAAAATGTGAAGCTAGTTCAGTCAAAACTGTACCTTAAAATAAAACATGTTAAGGGGTTAATTACTAATTACTGTAATTTATCCTGCTGGTGAGAGTTAGCTTCTATGAGTAATGTATGTGTTTCATGTTTTCATTTCATCAAGATCTCTTTCATTGTATCAGGTTAGATTTTTGAATATAATTTGCAAATGTACTAATGCACTACTTTCTGTGTTATTTGAATCTAACCCCATGCAGCCAAGCAGAAGGAAATAGTTGCAAAATAAATGTCCTCCCTGTATATCGATACTAAATAAGGTAAAGTTTCAGCTTAGTTCTTCTTTTTTTGCTTTTTATGGGGGGTGGATCATTAACCTCAATTCACGTGTCCTTTAATATTCCAGCATTTTGATTCTATGTGAAACAGCATAAGCTATCAGAGAGTGCCTACACATTTAAAAGTAAAGTACATACTCTACAGATGTCTTTTAAAAACAGGTGAGTAACAGTAACAGCATTTAGACTTTAGATTGTGAAAATATCCGTTAGAGCCGTATGCGTCCTATTTCCTTTATGTGGCAGGGCAGACAGGCTTTCAGAAGAATGTGTGGCTGCAGATGCAGACAGGAGAGGGATCGTGGATCTGCAGGATTGGGAGGTAATGGTTGGAAAATACTGCAGGAGCAAAGAGACGGTGGACCTCTAGGTCAAAACTTACTAACTGAGACAGACAAGGGTGATTTTGTTTTACAGCTGAATAAAATGACCACTGCATACCATCATACATGCTTATCAAAAACTATGTGCTGTAAGCTTCTCAAAGCTGGTATCTACAGATCAACTGCCATTCAGAAATTGGCAAATCCAAGGCCAGAGCACAAAGTCTTATAATGCAGGGCTAGAGACGTCAAATTTAGATCAGCAAGGAAAGGAAAAATGTAATTAACTTGTTTAAAAGGTGCTTCATGAACACAAACATCAAGTCAATGCTTTGCACAGCCTCAGCAATCAGCATCTCTAAAGTGTTTTGAGATTCTTCCACATAAAAGGTCTTCCTTAAAAAAAAAAAAGGACGGTAATTATAACTGCATACACTTTGAGAGGATTTTGACAACGTTCGAGGGCTTTATATAACAATTTGATTGATAAGTTGATCAAGAGAAAATAATCTACAATAATTTTGATAACTGCTTAATTAGGTAAGTTACTTATCAAGCAAAACTGCCAAACAGTCATCAGTTTTGGCATCTCAATTTTTGAGCATGTGCCATTATCTCAGCTTTATTTTATTACAAATTACATATTTGGGAGTTTGGGGCTGCTGGTTAGGAAAAAAAGTAACTTCAACCTTATTTTCTGACATTTATTTTATACTAAAAATTAATCAATTAATGAAAATAAAACTTTCTTTGCAGCCTTAAGCTAAAGCTGTTTTCAAGGACAAAAGTTACCCTCTCTACATTATATGTTTGTTATTCAGATATAAGGGTGCGCATATTACTTTGCCTCCTCATGTTGACTATACTGCACATAGACACATAGAACTACATTTAGCACAATGTCAGCTGTCAGAAATATCATGAAAATGCCATCAGCATAGTTTACAATAGGTGGCAGTGTCGAACTATCCAGGAACAGAATATACAGCAAAATGTTAAGGGTACATTTTTATGTTTAAATCTATCATTTCTCTCTCTCCTCTCTTGCACTTTCTCCCTCCGTCTTTCTTTGTGGCCAATCCAGCACTGTGGTTCCCAGGCTCAGCTCGACTGTCAATCAGCAGCAGCCTACATCTCAGCGCTGCAGCTGAGCCAGGGCCGCATCATCCCGCCTGCCAATCACCGCTCTACACCTTCAATCCATCCTATCCATCTCTCTGTAAAGCAGATTCGCACACCGTTCCCCCACCCCACCCCCACACCACCACCATCTCCCCCTCCTCCTTTCAAAACAACTGCCACCACAGAAGCATTGAGATCCCTTTAACTCTCAAACCAGCACATTCACACACAAACATTTACCGTCGCTTGAACAGGGAAAACACACAAAAAGATACAGAGGCAATGATACAAGCATGAACACATACACAAACAGAGGGAAAGGCCAACACTGGACAAAGAAATGATTTAAAACGATACTGAAATAAAATTTAGGGAGAATCACTTGTCTGACTTGTCTGTATATGGTCAAGATATAACACTGAAACAAGACGTACTGTAAACATCATAAAGATATGGAAAAGGCTTGACTCCAACTGGCCATTAAAATTATTATATAATGATAGACAAAGGACACAGTGCACACCAATGACATTATGGTTTCTTGTCAGCTGAATATACATTTGGCATTCCTGAAGACAAGATAGAGTCTGGCTTCTGATCTGGGGTCTTGCTGCATTAATACAAACATATGTTACATTGTAGCAATTACATTTTTTTATTAAAACGGCTGCATGTTGTGTAAGGGGTGATTTGTACTGATGAAACTACAGAGAATTTTCATGCAACTCAGCAGCTCAGTGCAGCTGTTACCCTCTTTCACTATTTTCATTTGACAGCACATTTACTCTATGGTTCAGTCCATTCTGCTGTTTTTACCTAACAAGTCCTAATAAACCCACTGTATTCTACTTGCCTGGTAGCAAAAAGCAGACAGGCAAAGTCAGTAACAACTTGGTTAACCTAGTGAAGCTTTTAGTGACTAAACAGCAAGATTGTCAGCATTTGGAGGAGAATTAAACAGAGCTAAAGGGGGAGTGAATACTGGAATTATCATTATAACAGTGGCAGGAAAGCAGTGGATTTTCAGAAGTGATAAGGTGGTGCAAGCTGAGCAGCTGTACCAAAATGTTTAAGGCTAAGGTCCACTGTTAAGACAGTGGGGCAAGCTGTGTTACAGCTTGTACGGCTCTTTTGACCAAGAACATGTATCAGGCTTTGTTTTGCTTGTTCATTTGTTCATTTCTGTATTTGTCTTTTAATACTTTAGCTTCTTTAACCAACCATTAAATAGCTAAATAGGTGAGAAAAAGTCAAACTTTTAAACAGTCGTTTGTTTTATGCATCATATAATTAAATAAAGTAATTTTTCATAGCATTAGATTGATTAGCTGATGGAAAAACATGTTTTGTTTTGTTTTGTTTTTTTATAAAAACCTTATAAATGATCAAGGTGGCTGATGATTGGATTTTTTTTGTTAAAATTGTTTCAAATTTGCATCTGTAGTTAAAGTTCTATTTCTGCAGCTTTCATCTTTATTAAGACTGTGACAAAGAAACATTTCAATGAATATGCTTTGTAAAATGAGTCATTTAAAAAGTAGCTATGTACAGGGAAGTGGTCATAACTGCAAAGTACACCTAACCTAAACATAAGGTAGAGGCATAAATTAAACTCTTAAAAATGTTACTTTACTTGACTAAAAAAAAAAAAGAAGGTTTTATTGTATGTATAAGTCGGACATTTTTACAATGACACTGACCTTATATGGCTAAAAATGATCAGTATGGTGTTGTTGCCATATGCAAGACTGGCCTAAGAAAAGATCTGATCATTATCACATTTCCAACCAGACGCAACCTGGTTATTGATTAAAATTTTCCCACTTTTAATTCATAGCACCAAGTGAGCTCCTTGTTAAGCTTACTTCACGGCAGAGGCAGAGTATTAAAACAGTTTCCCCATGTTTTCTTCCTCCTCATTATGTCCTCATGCTTGCTTAAAGATTATTAGCTGTGGTCATTTTATCGCTGCAATTATTGCGTGCTGCAATGCAAGAATAACTAGATGAATTGTAAATGCGTTGTGAATCACTTTTGCAGTTTGCCTTGAACCAACCCACTAAACATGCAGACTTTTCCCTCTCTTGTTTGAACTACTTCTAAAATGAGCCTTGCTCTTTGATTGCATCATGGAGTGCAGCTTTCATCAGATGCCTCATAGATTGCAGAGCCAGACAAGGTACTGGGGCGAATGTTAAGGCCACGGCAATTGAGGGTATAATTAGATAGAGGTTCTGAATATTCGGTGTACTGTAGAAAACAATAATTGGCCTGCACCGGTTGAGAATTGTTTAACACACATACAAGGGTACACAAATGTGCACCAAAATGCTCAATCCAAAGATAAAATGTGGTACCAACAAGAACACATTAAAAATATTAACTTATATCAAAGCAATATTCTGTCACGGCAATACAAGATGTTGTTAAGTTTTATGTCCAAACTATAAACTATAATGACATATCTGAGGCTGCAAATTCTCACTGCTCACATTTAGTGCTCTTCAGATCTTTGCAAGAACAAGGCGAGGCACAAAATAATGCAATCTGCCTGGATAAGCTGCTTATGTTGTCTTCTGTCATGCTTATTGTTCCTGATACATGTAGATCACAATTAGAAGCAACAGACAATCCAGTAAAGTTTGCTTTTCATTAATGACACAGAGTGGAGAATTATTCAAACAGAAGCCACATGTTGTGGCTTTCAAATCTCCACCATTTCACCAGCAAGCAAACTGTCACTTTAAGGTTTTCTAGGTCAGTCTCTAGACAGCTGGTTTGGTAAGATACTACAAGGTAAATTTGGGAATTAACTAGCCAAACAGCTGGTTAAAATGAACATGAGCAACTGATTATCAGTTAACCTGTTGATCTGTTTGCTGATGCTACCATGTTGAGCTTTGCTTCATCTTTGAGCCTATTATTTTGTTAATGTTTGAAAAGAAAAATGTGGGGGATGGCTGAAAAAGCTTGCGAGCCACTCCTCAAAAGTGTCAGAAAGTAGTCAAATTGTCAAATTGCTTGCTTGAATTGCTGACTGTTGTCAATAATAACGGCATTCAATTCACAATGAAATCAAACAGGAAAAAAAGCAGCAAGTCCTCACAACACTTCAGAGAAAACCCAATCAAAGAGCAGCAATGGAAAGCACCAGGAGGGTGTAAAAATCTATATGAGATGTATTAGCAGGCAAAATAACGCTAGATGTTCTGTAATGTTTAAATAACACACGCCTAACACAGACTGAGGCTACATTTTCCCTTAATGATAGATTCAGTCTAAGATGGTTTGTGACCTTTTAGGCAGCAATGTGGAGAAAACTGTGAAAAATGCTCTTCCCAAATTCCTACAGCCAAAGGGAAAAAACTGCAAACATTTGAGTAGCCAAAGGTAAATGTTTAGAATTTTTCATGGTTTCAAATGCTGATTACTTCTCAATTAATCTCATAATTTTTTAATATTTGTTAATATTTTTGTTTTGTCCTATCATCAGTCCCAAACCACCCAAAATTTACATGTTTACAAAGATATTTAACAGAAAAGCCCATTAAGAAGCAGGAAGGAGCAAATGTTAAGCATTTTTTTTTGTTTAATAAATGACTAATTAATTAACAAAATTGACAAAGTTGAAGATTAATTTTCTTTAGATTGAGTACTTAATCAATAACTAATTGTTTCAATTCCAGTTAAAGGTCAGAACTGATTTTGGAGCACCGCATAAAGTAGAGAGGGCTCATGGAGGATACAAATCTATTACCGTTTGTCCTCCAACAATTAACACACAAGCACATCCAATATGAGCTATTTCCTCTGAGAAGCCACAATGAACACCAGCTGGAGACAAGTTACAAAACACCTGAACGCAGGTCCATGCAATAATAAAAAACAGATTAGGTAAATTAGCTTTTCTAATTTTTCCTCCGCTGAATGTTATGAAATTAGAGCACCCCAGAATGGAGTGAAATGATTGTTTCCTTGTAATTATCGTATAAGCTATTGTATGACTCAAACAAATATGATTCCATTTTAACAAGGACGGGAGTTTTTGTATTTATACCTCCATACATTACGCAGAAAATGAAAAATAAACATATCGGGACTGTTTTAATGGAATAATACATAAACAGTTTAATGAACTTCACCTCAAATATAAGCATATGTGCTTTACAAGCTGAAGCTGTTTAATAAAACACAAATGTCAAGACTTGTCCTTTTCATTTGCTTAGCATGTTTAATCTTTATTGGTCCATATATTCTCTTTTCATTGTAGAAATGCCATGGGGAAAAAAAAGATAAAACACTGTGATAAACACAAATCCTTAGCCTTATGATTTAAATCTATAAAAGATACTGCTGAGAACTTAGCTTAAAAACATTTTTTCTACTCAGTATATTTCTGTCAGAGGAGATGTTATTCCACTGCTAAATGTTACAACCTTTTGTTTCTCTCTCACTCTTGCAACATGTATGCATGGCCCCTTTAACCACTGCTAACCGTTCTCCACTTCCTACACACTCGCATCTCCACTGGTCAGTGTTGTTCTGACCTGCGTTACAATAACACCATATATCAGTGCTTTCTCACAGAGCTGGAAGCTGGGAGATGATTTCAGAGTAAGGCCACTGGGGGTCACATTTACATTTTATATGTTAGGCAGTTAGCTGATGCGCCTGTGCAGAATGACTAACAATGAGCCCAACAGCAGGATGAACTTCAATTTCTGAGCTGCCAACAGTACAATCAAAAAGCAAAAAGATGAAGGATGTGGCTGTACTGGCTGCTGAAAGATAATGGTACTAGTTCAGAGACACAGAAAGTCAGCATTACGAAGTTGGAGAGGCAGTGGTGGCATTGAAAGTTTGTCAGGCAGTGGACTGTTCATGTCTTGTTGGGACCTTTTTGCACTTGCAGATGTGTTTGATTTTTAACTTACTTTCCTTTTAATCCATTTCACTCACTGTCACAGGTTTAAGGACCCAAATCCACTTGGTTTGGGTTAGGAAAAGATTGTGGTTTTCGGGTTAAATATGCTCCTTATACTTCATAACAATAATCCTACGCACTGAAAAATGACAAGCTGGAAGTGACAGTACCATCTCAGTGATGCCACAACCTGGTGCATCAAGGCACAGACACCAAAGAACACTTTGGTGCCACACCAGCAGCTTTTAAAAAATGGGTGCGTCATCCAGCTAAGTAATATCAGTCACTGGTTCCCACTGTCTAAAACAACCCATTGAAGTTTTTTCTGAAAAGAAGTAGATGGCATAAACTAAAATTATTTCAGACCTTATTTTTCTGTAGGACCATTTAAAAGTTCCACTTTCACTTACTGTTTAATTTTGTTTTCACTTCAGTGTTTGGTTAAATTTAAACACCAAAACTACTTGGTTTGTGTCAGGAAAAGACCACTGCTTAAGTTAAAATATATCTTTTCACAAAGTCAAATGCAAATGGTGACCAGATGAGAAAAAGTGTCTGTCAGTTGCAAAAAGAAATCTAGGACCGCAGCTCAATGATGCTGGTGGTGAAGAGAAAGAAAAACATAATGATGCCGTAACTCCGAAACAGCATCAGCTAGCTTTAAGTTCAGCCAAAAGCTGTCACTCCACAGGAAATGAACAACCTCGTTACTGGTTACATGATGAACGAGATTCTATGCACAATATAACCAACATGCACAACGAATTGCAAAAGTCTAGAAGTTTTTTTTAACTCAAAATTAGAAGTTACTTTTCTCACTAGGTAACAGTGTAACTTTTAAACAGCAGTCATCTTTTAAAGTAACAAGTTACTCTTAAATGAATTATTACCTAACACTGCTGTTGGATAGTTTTTGTGTCTTACCGAGTATGTTATCCAACAGGAACTTCGCCCTAAACAAATATTTAAGTTGCCTTAAGCAAGGCACTTCAGTCCTCCTACCTGCTGAGTCATTGTAAGCTGTTCCAGAGCTGTTGCTAAAAATAACTACAGTACTGAGCAGTGGACAAAATAGCTAACTAGAATATATACGACTACAAGTACTGCTACATGATACATTATACTGTGTTTTTATGTATATAATACATAGGTGCCAGTGCAAAGCTGAGAGAGACAGCCACATGGCTTTCAGATTCATTGTTATTCTTTAGAATCGGATCTGTTGCTCGGTACATGTAAGGCTGGTGGATTGTTCCTCGATGATGTGTTTTGGTGTGTGTAACTTAGCGCACCTGAATGTGAATCGGGGAAGGCTTGCAACTGACGGTGAGTCATCATCGCCATGGTGTTAAGCCTCCCGTTCCCGAGGGAACAAGGTTACCGTCTCTACACCAATGGGGATTTTTATTTTTACATCTGAAAAGCAAACCAGGGCCCAGCTCACAACAATCCTCCATTGCCCGTCTCTCCTCTCTCCTCCTCCTCCTCCTTCATAACTGAGCTGCATCACACACACAAACCCAGCAGACGCTACACACACATCGCCTCATTTTAGAGCACCACGTCCTTATCTATGTCTGTGTGATATTCAATATGTTTCAGATATCAAAATACAAACCTATGCAGATGAGACGGAGGGGACAATATCACAAACTCAGTAAAAGCCTCTGCTCTGTCATTTGCTGCAGAAAACCACATACTACAGCAGCAGTCTATTTTCTGGAGTTCAAAGCGTACAATACCAACTGTTTAGAAACCCAAAACCCTGCAAACCTTAAAGCAGCAGTTGGAGAATGCACTAACTGGACTTCTCTGCAAAAGAGAAGATGACTGAAATCACTCCCCTGTCTTTAGTGTCTGTGTTGGAGTTTGAGCTTAGCTCAGCTATGCCAAATTTTAAGCAAAATGTGCAATCAAACCTACAGCGTCACTAATTAAAGACTCTGTATTTGTTTGTACAACCCAAACTAATTAATATTTCCTTTAAAAATCAATCCTACCATCAAATTTTCAATTATCAGATTAATCAAAATGTTTGAAAAATTTTCATAAGTGTCTTTTATAACTTATCCGTAGAGTTTTCACTTCGTCAAAAGTCAAAGATATTCATTTTACTCTAGATAATTTTTTTTTCTTAAAAAGATTACTAAAATGATTATTTAGCTATCAAAATAGTGTGCAACTGAGATTTCCTTTTTGTTGATCAACTAATCATTGCAGCTTTTGCTGTATCTCTGGATGAATAACTTCAGAAGGGATGCTACAGAGATATTCTTGGCACTGACTTACAAAAAAGAAATGAAAAACAGAGGGAAGCAGCAAGGCTGGCTCTCTCTTAAGTTATGAAATATTCCTCCTAGCACCTCTACAGCTTAGTCTTTAGCCATTTTTTAACTCATTTGCTGAACTACTTCTTGAGAAACAGTTTTAACCAACCATAACTTCTATGCGGCACCTCCACTAGTTGGCAATTTGTTCATTCTAATAACTGCTCCTAAAACGGCAATTTCTTCATTTCTTTTTGTGTGTGGATTAAACAAACTAGATTCAACATGCTGCTAACTTTGCTTTAGAGTCAATCTAGCTGTTACATATTAGATAATACCCTCTGGCCTCCATCTTCATACTAAATGCCCATGAGATTAGTATTGCTCTTTCTGTCTACCTCTCAGTGCGAAAGTGAATGTCTGCATTTGTTAAACTCTTCTTTGAAACCTGATTGATTTCCCTTACAGGAATAATATGTAATCAACTCAATGAGCAGCCTACAGCATGCCAACAGCTCTAGGAGTATAAGGTATCAAAGTGGTGCCAAAGGTATTTTTTTCTCTGTGTTAATTCATAAGTTTTCTTTTAAAGATATCCTCAGTGCTCTTTTAATATAGAAACAAGGGAGTCTCCTTGATATTCTGAGGAGAGTTGTAATTATGTTTTCAAGAAATCATGTTTTATTCTGGTATAGTGGTTGGCTGTATGCATTGCAATACCTGCTGGCTTCCAGCAGCCATGGCTTCAGAGAAGAAGCCAATCAGAGGGGCGATTTGCCAAATTAACAACTGATTTAAACTGCTAAATGTCTTACCACGTTTCTATTAAGAGCAAACCTTTAGCTTAAGCTCACTGTCAGTAAGGCACAAAATTGAATTTTAAACTCCATGACTGGATATTTTTGACTTATCTTCTTATGTTTTTTTTTCCCCTTAAGCACAAAATATTTTCCAGAGAGATTTGTGTCCACCAAAGCCTTGAAGTGCACAAACTACCGGTCATCTAACACTGCAGTAAATGAACAAGACTTTTTCTATCTGAAAACCAGCACGACTCCATTAACTTCTCGAATCTATTGGAAGTAAAGCAGACATGGTATCATTTTCTTCTGCATTCTTCTAGGTAAAAAGTCCCAAGCTGCCACAATGCACCACCATTATGATCTTATACAAAAGCAGATGTTTTGCATCTCCACAAGACAGGCATAACCATTATTTGCCTATTTTCAAGACTGTGGTTTATACTTGCATCTTTATTTAAAAAGTGCAACCCACAACAGAGGCCTGTGATGAAACTTTCAGAAAGAGGTTACCAGTAGTTACATGTGATGTTGCACCAATGTTCGGCAATCACATGCAGAGAAAAACCTATTGTTAGCAGAAGAAGAGATACCAATTTTCTTACTGGCAGTGCCTCTGTGGAGCAGAATGCAGAAATGGTTGACTCAGTGGTTACAAAGCTTTACTGGAAATGTCTCACTCTCTTATTGAAGAAGTTCACACATTTTTTTTTTCTTCCCTGAGAGGTGTTATGAAGGCATTTTGGGAAATTCGGGAAATCAATAACTTAACTGAAAGAAGACGTAGCAGGTTAAAGCAAAGTGGAAGTAGTCTACAACTTTTTTTATTTTCCATTTGAGCACAAAGTCAGTCCCAGAAACAATGAACAATGTCTGAGTATGTGTCTGAGTATGTGTGGGTGGAGGTTTTCAGTAAAAAAATAAAAAATAAAAAAAAAATGGTGAGTTGTGTTTCTCAGCCACTTAAACATGCCTTGATTCTTACTGTGACACCAACATCCCCATAAGAGGGTGGTGGTTTAAGACCCTTTGAAAACAGGTTGTTTTTAGAGAATACACCTTAGGAATGTAATGGCTTTCCACACTACCAGTCAAAAGTTTGGACACACCTTCCCATTCAATGTTTTTTCTTTATTTTCATGACTATTTACATTGTAGATTCTCACTGAAGGCATTAAAACTATGAATGAACACATGTGGAATTATGTAGCAAACAAAAAAGTGTGAAATAACCCAAAACATGTTTTATATCTTAGATTCTTCAAAATAGCCACCCTTTGCTTTGATCACTGCTTTGCACACTCTTGGCCTTCTCTCAATGAGCTTCATGAGGTAGTCACCTGAAATGGTTGTCACTGCACAGGTGTGCCTTGTCAGGGTTCATTTGTGGAATTTCTTGCCTTCTTAATGGGGTTGGGGCCATCAGTTGTGTTGTGCAGAAGTCAGGTTGGTACACAGCTGATAGCCCTATGAGACGACTGTTAGAAATCATTTTATGGCAAGAACCAATCAGCTAAGTAAAGAGAAATGACAGTCCATCATTACCTTAAGAACTGAAGGTCAGTCAGTCCGAAAAATTGCAAAAACTTTGAATGTGTCCCCAAGTGCAGTCGCAAAAACCACCAAGCGCTACGACGAAACTGGCTCACGTGA
>VUQS01022667.1:0-13219 GCA_015108495.1 Heterochromis multidens | reverse complement strand
TGATAATAATGAATTACAATAGTCCAGCCTAGAAGTAATAAATGCATGAACTAGTTTTTCAGCATCACCCTGAGACAGGATGTTTCTAATTTTGGCGATATTGTGCAAATGCAAGAAAGCAGTCCTACATATTTGTTTAATATGCGCATTGAAGGACATATCCTGGTCAAAAATGACTCCAAGATTCCTCACAGTGTTACTGGAGGCCAAAGTAATGCCATCCAGAGTAAGTATCTGGTTAGACACCATATCTCTAAGATTTTTAGGGCCGAGTACAATAACCTCAGTTTTATCTGAATTTAGAAGCAGGAAATTAGAGGTCATCCAGGTCTTTATGTCTTTAAGACAGTCCTGCAGTTTAACTAATTGGTGTGTGTCACCTGGCTTCATGGATAGATAAAGCTGAGTGTCATCTGCATAGCAATGAAAAAGTAAGCTATGCCTTCTAATGATACTGCCTAAGGGAAGCATGTATAATGTAAACATACATAATAATAATATTATTACAATAATGGCCTGAAGATGCACTGCCACTACTGGCCACTAGAATGCCACATCATTCGGATTTCAAGAAAAAGACAACAATCAATGCAGATCTGAATTGGTTTGGTTTACTAGATGCTATTTTTGGCGATGACCAGAATATGCTGCTAATAGGAATACAAAGTATTCATTAGTTAGACTTTTGGAGGTTATCATATGTGGCAAGTGGCTCATTATGTACTTAAAAATATATGCAGAAAATGGTTACTGCTAAAACTGGTATTTGCTATATGAAGCTTAAATAAGAACACAATGGGTGTTTTCAACTGCATCTCCCCTTCCCAACTGCACTGCTATTTTAAAACTCAGGAAACTGAAAAAAAAAAAAAAACATCTCAGGTAACTTGCTGTTTTCTAGTTGTTGCTTAAGCAACCTCCAGCTAACTCATTACACTAGCATTCCAATTGGTGGTGTGCAAATGTGGGGAAAAAAAGCCCTATGTAGTTCTCAGGGAAGCACTCCAGAATTATGGCCTGAAAGTGCATTGATGTAGTGGTCACAAGATGTTCTTGAATAGAATAAGATTTAAAATTCAGCTGAACTGTGTTCTACCTGTCCAGGGTGTACCCTGCCTCTCGCCCTATGGCAGCTGGGATAGGCTCCAGCCCCCCCCGCGACCCTGAATTGGATAAGCGGAAGAGAATGGATGGATAGATGGATCTGAACTGTCTTCTATTGCTGCAAGTTTTGGTGATGGAGTATGGAGCATGTAATTAATAATGTAAGTAGCAATGCATCCTTTTCTCTTTGTAGAAAAAAACCCCTTAGTATCAATAGGACTCTTTTTTTTGACCAAGCTGACCTGACAAAAGGAGTTCAAAGAACAAATATAAAAAGTTTAAAGAACGGTCACATAAAAATTGCATTAATTAAGTAATGATATATAATTAAGGTATGGTATAGTAGGAAAGTTGACTTTGAATACATGAATGATAATAAAAGCTTGTGCATTGTTATAACAGTGTTAGAAGTGGAAAGTGAATTGACATCAAAGACTGCAGGAGCCTCTAAGGTACAATCTAACTGCAGTGATGATGATAGACTGGACAGGGAAAATGGCATGGCACTAAGCCACAGGCTGGCTGTGGGAGTTGTGAGTCTGTTGTATAAGTTATATGGGCAGAGCTATTTTCCTTGTTCAAAAGCACATGTCGTTGCAAATGACAGGGAGGGTGAATGGCCCGGTGCCATTACAGCAGGCTGAGATCAACATCACAACCTGTATGAGCTCCTCGCGCAAGCCATCTCCCCCCCCCTTTAGTCAAATACTGCAGCCAGAAATGACTGCAATTGGCTTTTTTTCCCTGCTGATATGGTCAAAAGTACAGCAGTATAGATAAAAGGTAGAGGTGTTAGAAAGCTCTAAAGTCAGAGTATGAGAGGAGCAGGGGATCAACTATTGTCATGAAATAAAGAGAGACAGACAGGCAGAGGTGAAGTCAGAGACAAAGCAGGGAAACAGATATCCATGGTGTGAACTGGAGCAAGAACTGTGAGACCTCCCTTTAGATCACAAGTCATTAACTGTACCCACTGAGCTACACTGACAAATCGTCCAGGTAATAACATGATGGCATGCAGTCAGTCGACCAGTGTTACAAGATTGTGATACATTTGGAAATGGGTCATTTTTCAACTGAAAGACCCTTAATGCATTTTAATGTTATCTCAGCAGACACACACATACACATCTTAACACACCTACTGTCCACCTTTCATTTCCGGTGATGGAAGGATCACCAGTGTTCACGCAGCAGATGTGGCTGAATGTATGGGTATATGGATTCAAGAGGATCCCTAAATTCTAATCTGCACAAAAAAAACAAAAAAAACAAAAGCCCCATAGTACAGGGCCCACATGTGACCCATACTTAACGCTGGTGCCTGGGCCTACAGTGGGCTCCCTACTGGGGGTCAACGTGTGTCCCACATTTTACGTCAGTAATGGGGCCCACTTGGGTCCTACAGTGGGCGGCCTGCACTGGGATGAAGTGTAGAGGCCCTATACAAACTATGCCTGCCCTCTGTACACAGGGAAACTCGGGGCAGGCATACTGTGGGCACACTGCAAGTATACTGGGGGAAAACCATATGGTGTTGAGTAAACTGTGGGGCTAAGTGGGCACAGTGCTCATTGAATTTGGTCCTACTTTCTACCTCCAGTACACCACACATATAAACATTTCTGTTCATGCAAATCCAAAAGAATTGCTCTTGTTTAAAGTAGAATTGATAAATTAAACAATGGTTTATGCACTAACATGTAATCAGTTAGTGAAAATCTATCAAAACAGGAAAAATTATAATAACAATACAGAATCATTTAAGTTACAATTATAGACAAAACTATCTGACTTGACAAATAACACAGAAAAGGTTTCACTGGTCATGTGTTTATTGATCAAAAAAGAGTAGTAACTTCATAGAGCAGGCTTCTACCAGCTTCTAGCATTGTAGGTCCATGTATTCATTGAAGCTTCCACTTCAGGTTGGCCCAGATGTTGTATTTTACAGCATCTAAGAGAAGAAGAGAACATTTGAAATGTAAAAACCAACACAATGAGAGTTGTCCAAGTACAGATAAACTCAGGAACTAAACCTTTATTTTTTCTGGACCAGCCCGTTGTTAATCTACATTTCTTAAGGATACTTTAAGAGGCCTGTACTATAGGCATGTGAGGTAAATTCAAGTCTCGATAGTCGTTCAACTCATGGCCAGCTCAATACGATGCTTTTATTTTCTAGCGTAATTAAAAATGCCTAATATATAATCTATACACTTAAGAGTCACAAAAGCATATAATTTAAATTTAGTTGTAAAGGTTATAGATAAATGAAAGTGAAAAAGATTGAGGCAGATGGAGAGAGTGAGAAAGACAAGGAACACAGGAAGGAACACAGAGAGAGAGAGACATGGACAGCCAGAAACAACATAGTGTTTCAGTATAATGTGAACTAATAGCACCAGTGGTCATTCATTACTTATGATTCATTTTGTTTCATTTATGGAATATAATTAGCTTAATTTCACTTTAGCATCTATTACAACATTGTGAAATTAGTGACAGTGAAACATAAAAGCCTAAAACGAATGCTCACCCTTAATAGTTGGAAAGTATGGAAGAATCTTCTGAAGTTTGTGGTCATGTGGTGCTGGTGTGATTGATGGAGAGCACGTCTGGGGTTAGTCTGGCATTCTGTGAAGCAGGAGTTTGATCTGGTGTAAATACAAAAAAACACAGTTACAAACAAAATTTCACATAAATGGATAGGTGTGTTCTAAGTTAAGGTCCATCAGCCCTTAATGGCCAAAAGCACAATATAAAGCTATAAAGTTAATTTTATTGTATGTGAAATATTTTGAATTCATTCAGTCTTACTAGGCTTTTAAGAGTCACCATTCACCATATTAACTCTTAGAAAAAACAGAAATGCTCATGTTAGTTTGAAATAATTAAAATTAAAAACAAAATAAACATATGGTACCTGCATTTTATACATATCAGAACAGTACACTTATCACCTCTTGGCAAACCTTGTTGCTTAGCAAACATGAGCTTAATGTTAGTGTTACTTTAATGGGAGCAAGTCAATGTGGAGAATCCACTCTGACTTGCTCTCGTGTTCCATAATGTATATTTCCTCTATCTTAAACTGCTAATTTTACATAAAGTGACTGAGTAACCCCAGTCTGTGGGAGAAATCAAGCTAAACCATAGGTCTTACAGCTGAATGGAGTTTATTTAAATCAAAGTTATTAAACCCAGAGCCACAATGACAGTTACAGCCATTTAAATAACACATAATAATTGATTATAATAATTAAATGGCATTTTGTGACTTTTCAAGAATCCTACCTTTTTTCTGTCAGTATACCTGCTCAGAACTTCCTCTTCTTTTGCT
This sequence comes from Heterochromis multidens, assembly GCA_015108495.1. Lineage (NCBI taxonomy): Eukaryota > Metazoa > Chordata > Actinopteri > Cichliformes > Cichlidae > Heterochromis > Heterochromis multidens. The sequence continues at coordinate 8,772 of VUQS01022667.1, read as the reverse complement.
TCTTGATGTTTATTGGTAGTTGGCAAACAACAAAATGGTACATTACTGCCAGCAATAAGTGCTATAAAGTATGGACCAGGAAAAAACAAACAAAAAAATAATAAAAACTCAAATCCTATCAGACAAGTTAGTCTGTCTTAGAACTATGGCCTGGTAACTTTCACTTATTTAGTTCTTTTATCAATAAGATCCAGTTAACTTCCATTTTACTGAGGTTTTGAATCATTTATCATTTGAGGAAGGGGCAATGAAGAAAGAGTCACCTAGTCAATTACCTCTTGGGTAGCCTTTCTTTGAGTGTGCTACAGTGTGTATGAGCCCCTGCATTGAAGAGGGTAGTCTCTGTGGCTCTCCTCCCCATGTTCCCCTTTAAGAGTGACTTGCTCTTAAGGGGAATTCCATCAATTTTATATATCAAAACGTGTTCCCAGGTTGTTTCCCAACAAATTGCAGAGTGTCTTTAGACAATACAACTACTATGAAATGTAAACTCTTAACATTCACCAGGTAGCAGGCAAACCAGTTAAGAGTAAGGTTAGGCTCCCTTGTACATGCTAAACAAGCATAGTTTCAGAAATAAGAAGTTACTTTTCTTATATGCATTTTGGCCTTACAGTTCTTCTCCCATATAAGATTTTCATCTGTGTATGCCAAACATCTGACTTTTTTCTTTTTCTTTTTTTTTTAAAGAAGTCTGGTTACAGAGATTATGATTGGATCAGGTTATCTTTGTGCAGAAACAACTGATCGGGAGAAAGAAGATATATAAATGTATTATGATAATTACTTGATATCAGAAGGAATACACATTACAGCTGAGTTTCATATTCCTCCCCTTTTATGTCTACTCTCCAGATAAGGAAACACTGTACATTTCTGCACTATCCACAAACTAGGCTGGCCTTAAGGCCCTTCATAGAACCAAAACAAAAAGTACCAAACTTTGTGCTCCAAACGGATCCATCAGCCTTGACTTTTTTCAGGCCTCCTCAAAATGAGTGAAATAAAGGGATCAACACCAAAAACTCCATTAAAGTGACAAAGTCGGTAATGGGTAAACCAGTGTGGGACTCTTATAAAGTGCTGCTATTGCCTTCCTTATTGGTGCCCAAACTGATGTAAAAGGAGAAGATGAGGCAGTGAGAGTCAAGGTACGTAAATGACTGGAGCTGGCATCAGCTTTACGGAGTCATCACAGTGGAGTTACCATCCTACTCCATAACATCAGAGCAGGTCTTTCAATCATGTTATAGTGACAATAGTGGGTGACAATTCTTGACTAAAGGAGGGAAATATCTCTTGATCCATGCTCAATAATCCAGGTAAAAGAATCTCAAAAAGTTGAATCTGTTCATATGGACGTAGCGTTTTTTAGTGGGAGAAACGTTTCGTCACCTCTGGTGACTTCTTCAGTCTCAGCTGACTGCAGGCTTCCCCAATCTTATAAACAGTACATTTGCATAATGACTGAAACTAGCACCACTGACTAACAATGGGCCATGAGGTCAGTTTCATGATCATTCCAGTCAGCTGAGACTGAAGAAGTCACCAGAGGTGACGAAATGTTTCTCCCACTAAAAAACGCTACGTCCAGATGAACAGATTCAGCTTTTTGGGAGGGAAATATTTCTGATTTTCTCACTGTATTTTTTAAATTATTATATAGCTTGTACTACATGTGAACTAAATGAGCCATGGTTAATCTCATTTGAATGAAGTGCAACTAAATAAGACCTGATGCCTGTTTTGGCACATTCTTTGAGCTACTGTCGTCTAATTGTACACTGCACAGAGCATGAGTATGTGAATAGCAGGGGACAGTGAAGGTGGAAGTTGTTTTTCTCTTTGAGAAGTTGGAGGTATGCAGCCTATCACTTGCTGCTCTTCTTAACAGCTCACTGTGGCTTCTTCGTCTTGTTCTATTGCTTCATGCAATATTTATAATGAATGGTAGCGGTAAGTCTAAGCTCAGCGTTAAACACACCGTGACTACTTTGTAATGAAAATCATCTCTTGCTTTGGCACTTAGTGTAAATGTTCAGTTTGAATTAACTTACTTTTGTCTCTGGAATGTTGCCACAGACAATTAAATACAAATATTGCGAAACTTTCATCAAAGGGTCATAGGTTCAGTGACCATTATGTATCTTATTTGTGTGGGGTCTTCTGACTGGTTACATACCGGGGGTATTTAGTGTTTTGGCTGCCACCACAGTAGTTTTATGAAGCCTGGAGAGACAGTATTTGCTAAGTTATCAGCTAATGCTAGCTAGTTTGGAGCATGGTGCTTTCATAAAGTGTACAAGTCCAACAAACACACACAGATGCTAAATAACAGACTAAAAAATGCTAGAATTTTACTAACTAAGCTGAAACATGTTTGATGAACTTTACCCCATAGCAAATCATATTATTTGTCTGAATTCCATTAAAATGCTCCAAATGGCAACAACAGTACAAACACATTGGAGAGGTCCAGTTCAGTAACTGGAAGAAGGGAGCTGAGGCCTAGCACACAGCTACCTGTGTCAGCATACCTGTCAATCAAAGCAACCATGGTCTAACTGTAATCCTTACTGGTATATAAAAAGAAGAGTTCTAAAAAGAAGTCACCCAACAACCAACAATTATCATGAAACTATCCATAGAGACATACCATTTTTTGTACCAAGGTGTAAACATGTTTATTTAATGCTGTATTTTAACATTTCAATGTAGGAATCTGTGGCAACTGACTTGCTTGTGTGCCATGCTTTAGTTGCCATTACAGAATCTGCAGTTTTCAGATACTTTTACATTGACTTTTTTTTTTCAACCTCAGTGGCTGCTGCTTGATCATAATGCCCTGAAATAAAACTGCAGTCCTTTTCTCCGCTACTTAGACTGCTTCAGTAGTCAGTGTACAGTAATAAATCAATGGCTACTCATATACATTTTCATTTCCTCCTCCAACATTTTTTACCAGTAAACTGAAACACCTTAAATGCATATTGCATGAGACAATAAATGCAATTTTCAGCTGTCTGCTTTTATTTACCTCTGGTAAATAATGATGATTCCTTTGTTAAATAAGGACAAACACAATTAGGCTATTTAACACTTTAAAGGGCACTCCAAATCTTGCTGGATTGCCAGAATATTCCGTTATTGGTGGAGCTAGTGTTAATAAATACCCCCCAAGGTGACCTGGTAAAGGAGTCAAGTACTGGACATATTTATGGGTGTACTGTTATCATTAATAAATTATAAAAGAAGGTAGCACCTAAAATAAAACAACTCCATCTATATTTCTCAGTGTTTATGTTTCAGTGCCACAGTACTTGGCTTTTCTGTTGTTGCCCCATCCTGCCGCCTTTACAGAATTTACAGTGGAAAATGTGAACAAGCATCAAAGCACATTGTCCCTCAGTGTGTGGAAACTCCTGCAAAAGAGCTATTGGTCTTAATAAGGTTACCTCTGTGAGCTATTAGGATGAACTTTAACAATTTAACAGTGATATTTTCCAAATGTCCTTTATTACACTTTAAACCAAAAGCATTTACTTTACTCTAATGATGTTTGAACAAACTTTAAGCAAATATCTGTTTTGCATATGTTTTAACTTTTAGTCAGATGGGTGAAAGCTGTGTGCCCAGTTTGTGAAAGTATTACACAATCCTTTTTAACATAATTTTCACATTGGAGCCCACAACACATAATCTGCACTTATGATTTCATGCTCATTTCACAAACTCCTCTGCTGCTGTGTTCCCTGGAAGGTAGAGGGACCCAGAGAGGGTTATTTCACAATCAGTGTTTGGTAAATGGTTTGGATCATTTCAGCAGCTTTTTTATCTTTTTCCACTTGAAACTTTTCTCTCACATTAGCATGTCGACACTTTAGCATGCTCATATCAGCATGCCACTTCAAAGCTTTACTGATATGCACTGCCCTTACACAATCGCTCTCGACAAATTAAGTCTCTCTGTGGTTTGAGCAGTAACTGATACAGTCAGAACTTTGATTCTGTCCTATAATATTCCCACTGAAACATTTTTGGAAATTCTTATGAGGGGTATAAGAAATAGAATTTACATGATCAAATGTTACCAAGACTACAGAAACTTCTGCCTTTGTAGCCACTGTGGAACTCTTCATACACCAATGCTCATAACGATAATTCTAAAATGCTGATGTTTACCTTTAATTTTTTCTTATAAACATTTTGTAATTATAACTTTACTATGTAAATAGGATAAAAAAAGATACTGACCCAAAGAAATAAATAACAGACAAAGACTAACAAGCTAAGGTTCCTCTCCTCCTTTTGTTTATATACCACTGCGGCATGTCATTAAATTTTGTCCCCTCTCTCTCTGTGTTTTGTCCTGTCTCTCTATACTCTCTTTTATTTTTCTCTTCTCTTTTTTTACTTCTCTTTGCCCTCACTCCCCAGCGGTCGCAGCAGATGGCTGCCCCGCCTTGAACCCGTTTCTGCCTGAGGTTTCTTCCTGTTAAAACGGAGTTTTTCCTTCCCATCATCTCAAAGTGCTTGCTCACAGGGGGTCGTTTGATTGTTGGGGTTTTCTCCAGAATACTGTAGGCTCTTTAACTTATCATATACGGTGCCTTGAGATGATGATGTTGTTGTGATTTGGTGCTATATAATTAAGCCCGAATTGATTTGAATTAAATGGACTTGAATCAAGGTTTTGGGCTCACCCTTATTGCTCAGTCACACTAGTGTAAAAACAGTAAAAACAGGATGACAACCTCCTTAGAAATGAAGCTTATGCGTAAGTTCAATAAGGAAGATCTGTAATCATTCATCTGCCTGCTTTCCAGAATGTTCGGCTGCTAGTCTGTTCATTACATCACTACCACTTTCCCATGCTGTCAATCTCAATACTGACATCATTACTCTAGTCCAATCATCTTCTCGCCTGCCTTCTTTGAGCCAATCAGCCACCACTCTGCGTGGTTTAAATCTGTGCTCTGTCATTCTCCCTTTCAGACTCTGATTCGTGCAAACCACCTCCTCTCCATCTCGACCTCATCCAAGTCACTCAGAGCTCCATCCAAGCCTCAAACTTCTATCGTCTAGACTCAGGGATCCTGCCCTAAATCTTATCACCGCTGGGATTTCGTTCTGTCATGATGGGTCATCAGAGTCTAATCACCAAATACATTGATTAATTTCTCTATCTCAATAAACCATGTTCAGTTCTTCCAAATGATCTCTCCTTATTGAACTAGGAAAAATTGGTGGTTGCCCTGTGATTACATTGTTTTTCTTCACAACTGGGGACTGACTGTAAGAAGTTGTGGGGACCAAGTGATCACCCAGAGACTGAGTGTGCAATGCCCTCAACCTCTGGGTGACCACTTTTGATCACAAGGTGATTGCATAGGTCATCTGGTGAGCGCCAACCTCTCTCCAAACAATTGCAGTCCAACTCAGACTGACTACAATCACTCTCAGACAGATTGGTAAAGGTCTGCAAATAATTGCTGTCTAATTTAAACATGCAGACAGATTGCCAACATGTTGCAATCAATCTGAGCCTTCTGCACATGTCCTAGGTGAGGTTTTACAAGACATACTGGAAAGATCTTTGGCTGGCTTGGGAACATCTCACTGTACCCCCAGAGGAGCATCTGAGGTCTGAACATCCCTGTTTAGACTGCTGTCTCAGGTAAGCAGTAGGAACTGAATGAAAATGAATGATCAAACTGCATATTAAACAAAAGATTAACAGAATCACAGAATAATTTTCTACTTTCTTCCATAAGGAAGTGTATAGAGACAATGTTTACTTTGCTTGATATGCCCTTGATAGGATTTTGGATTTTTATATTTATTCTATACAGAGTATTATCATAGACAGATTCTCATTTTGCATATTTCCAGTTACTAATGATAAACCCCAGTGAACTGATTAGAAATGGTGATCAGTTAGGCAATGTGGTTGATTTTCTTTTTCTTTTTTTTAAAAGAGCTGTATAATCAATACAGAGTGCCCTGATTTCTCCTACTGTAATAAGTCCTGAGCATAGTGGGGAAGAATTACCATGATGCCCTCACAGAGTAGCTTGTCGATAGCACAAGTGATATCTGTAATATGTTCAATTATACTCTCAAATCAGAGAGGAACTTAATCAAGAGCTCACATCTCATTAAGCCTGAGGTCAGTGGTTTTCACCCTCCTCACTAAAGAAAGACGGATTTTTAGTCTTCCCAAAAATCTGGAGTTTAGCCACTGAATGGCTGATTGAGAAAACGAGAACTTGGCATGCTCCCAGCAGCTGTAAGTGGAGCTTACAAAGTTGGATTTTTGTTCTCTGTAGGATATGACCATGACCATTTTACCAACCCAGTCTCTAAGATTCCAATCCCAGCAACTACCACAGTAAATTCAACTCCTGGAGTAGTGTCTGGAGAATTTTTAAACCTCTCCCATTGAATTTAATTCAGCGTTTTGCATTTATTTATTTGACATGCTGTGCACAACATCTGAAATGGATGCCATGAGACCGTAGGCAAATGTTCTCTGCTGGTGCTAGTAACCCAGAATATTGAAGAGAAGCTTGTTGCAGATGAGAAAAAATGTCTTTGAAGATGAGGTGAAAGTTGTGAAAGGGTGTATTTTAGCTCAAGCCTCTTCTAAATCTAACTAAGTAGCTTTAGTCTCAGGATACAGCACTGTCTTCTGGGTGAATGTCCTGTGATTGTTGAATGTCAGTGTCCACCACCTTCATCCTAACAAGGGGAGAATACTTTGGGGGAAAATGGTATTACATCAAGACAAGCTGCTGGCACCGTCTTCTCATAATTTTTTTTAACACACTAAAACTTTACCAAAATTATTAAACTGACATTGAGGAAAGTAATTTGCCACATTTCCTTCCTTTTGTCTTACACTGAGCATCTTTGGAAGCATATGCTAGAAACAATACAGGTATTTTCTGTGCTATTTTTCTACTGGTAGAACAAAATATTATTAAATATCTATTGGCTGCCTATAAATACTCCTGGCCAGGATGAAAAAAATCTGACTTCAGATGTGATGTTTTTTTTCTGTCGAAGTGCTACTTAGCAATGTTTTGCCTGAAACTTGAGGCCATGTTTTCAATAGCTAAACAATGGTTGCAGGTTGATTTATTTGAACACATCTCCGATGAGTTGATCACATCCACTTGAGTGTGATCTTCTGCTTCGGTGGACTGATACAACTCCAACTCCAAAACCTTTTGGAACTAAGGAATTAACATCATATGTGCCTCGATTCTGCTTCAGTTTGACTGAAGACGTAGAAAACTGTGCTCAGTCTGATATTTCTATTTTAATTTACATGCTCCATCTTCTTCTGTTTTCAAATATTTCTATAATAATATTACAGTAACATCAATATGAAAAAGCTAATGTGGCATATATGGCACACATCCTAAAATATAATGATAAATAGTTTTATTTGTCAGCAGTAATAGAATAAATCAATTTCCCACACTTGTTCTTGTTTTTACTTTTGTGACCAATAATACCAAATACATGCACCAAGTGCAAAACTCCTGTCTTATTGCGTCTTGGACAATAAGACCTTATTTTATTTAGGCCCCCGTAAAGACTTAGCACTGCCTATTGGACTGGCTAGATGCTATTTTCATAACCTTGCACATCATTAACAAAGCATTGTGATGCTAGAAGAATGGCCTGCAACTGAATGCATCATCATAGGATATCTATAACTGAGAGACACTGGCCAGATGTCCTCCGCTTTATTTGAGTGATATGCTGCATTTACAGTAAGTGACCAAAAATTCTCTGTAAATTGTCTGGCCCTTGGATGTCTTTCTAGATACATCCAAAGACAAGACAGTAATTGAGTTATTAGGAGATTGGCGAATGGCAACTCACACAACTCCTGCAACTCCCAAATACCATATCATATATCTAAAGTTGGACAATTGGCATCCTCCTTAAAGGTTTGTCATCTATGAAACACAAATTGATTACAGAAATTAAATCTTTCACAGTAAAGGTCAAAAGTTGGTTAAAAGTAAATCAGAGATGCAGTCATTTTAATTAATTATACAATAATTTCAAAATTATTCATATTTTGCTGTATTTCCCCTTGGTTTTGTGTATTTATTGTAGTTATGTATTTATACTGTATTGCGGTTTTATGTAATTGAATGCTGTAAAATCTTGTTTGTACATTGTGGATGTAAAAGCCAGGGATGGAAATTAGCAGTAGCGATAAACTCTTCCTTTTTTTGTATTGTATTGTAGCTTTATTTTGAACATGTTAAAATAATATAACAACAACAGAGAAAAAAGAGACACAAACAAACAAAACAAAAGGAAAACAAAACAATAACAATCATAATAAATAACTACATGTTCAAAAAGGAGTAGGAAGAAGCATAAGCTTATTTAATCCCACCCCCTTTCCACTATTTGTTATTTAATAATCAACACTTTTTCTTCCTGTTTATGCCCTATCCATCATAAATTCTTCCTTACAATTTGTTACATGTATTTAGTTTTATAACCCCAGTAACACCTCAAAAGATATACAAATTTACAGATATATATACATATATAAACATATTTGTGCACACACATACACGTATATACACACACCCAGTGTGAAAACAGTAGGTGAGAACACCTGGTCAAAGCCCTTCCTCCTCCCTATACTTTGCAAAAACCATATTTTTGTACCGCTTTTTGAACTGAGTCATGCTGGGACTTTGCTTCAGTTCTTCACTCAGTCTGTTCCACAGCTTC